>JALDAQ010000031.1:0-74559 GCA_025584915.1 Monochamus saltuarius
TCACAGGGATCGGACTACCCCAAAGAAAAAAATGTAATGGATTCATATTTGGGTGTTTGGGTGTTGTTTATAAAACTCCTGGATTTGATGTGGACATATTTCTTGATGGTTTGGATGAGATATACGCGCGATGCTTACTTCATAGCGACTGTGTTTGGGAGATTTTAATATTAATAATTCTAAAAAGACGTTAAATAGCGTGAAGAAACTTGAGTGTTTTCTTGAAGAGCGCAATATTACATGTGCCCCGGTTGTGTTAATTTAATTCTGACCACTAATAATGGTGTTGTTCTTATGCGGGTGTTAAACTTTATGAATTTTCTGATCATGATGCGGTTTTTTGTATTATTTATGTTGAAGCGCACAGGTATGGACATGTTTATAGAATGTGTAGGATCTTTCAAAAAAAAATAATCCTGTTACACTTACAACCTGGTTTACCTAAAAGCCTCATAAGAGATTAAAGAACTCATTTTTCGATGCGCAAAGTGAAAATTATATCCAAACAATTTCTTAATGTAACCGTTAAAGTATCAGTATTTTAGCCAGTACTGGAATCGTGTTTGCCACCCACCGCAGGTTCGAATCCTGCGGCCGGTAGACCGTAGATCAGCTATACCTGTGGAAAGGATTGGCATCCTCTCTGCGGGTATGGTAGGGTGGAAGAACTGACTTGAATCAATGTGAGAGATTAATGCCAGGACGTTTGACCATCCCCCTAATTAACGAGATTTTCCAGGTTTCCCTCATTCCTGCACTGAGTGGTGGTTAGGGCCTACCAAATCTGTCGACTACTGGGTTAATCCTTGTGATTAGAATGAGCGGTAGAGATATTATTAATCTCAACATTTTTAAAGAAATATTTTAAATTGTATCACCCTTAATGCCAAAAAGGAAATAGAAATATAGATATTCTGACAGTGTTGTATTCGTTGTTTTTTTTCTACTTCTAAAAATTTGTATCAAAATCATCAGATACCTTACGCATCTCAAAAAAAAATGAAATCCAATTCAAATGTCTCTTCTTTATCTACTTCAGTTGAATTTGATTTTTTTCCGTACCTAATATATACATCTTAAAGAAACAGAGTTCACACAGTAGTAAACATAAAATGTTTAACATGCTAAGATAGAGAATCCGACAAATCTTCCAGTTAAAACTTCTGAAAAAGTTGTGTAGCTTCATTCAGTTCCAGGGCAAATCGTAATTAACAAGACTTGGCAGTTTGTACTTTCTAAGAATTTATTTTGATTTGCACCTCGTGTTACCAGTACAACGCAATAGAACTTGCAGGTTTTAATTATGTTACTAGAAAGGTGGCAAGTCGGCATTCGCCGACTTGACCTTTCTTAGTAGGGTTAGTTTTTTTAAACACCATGTATTTTTCGATAATTAGTGCGTTAAGAGACCTCCGATGGAAGTTGAGTAAAATAAATTAGTCAGTTCTCTTAATTTTGAGACTTTTTTAACGTTCAACATTTTTCCAACACTTTGTATATAAAACGGTCTTTCGTACATCCGACAACCCATCCGAAGCAAAAAAATAAATTTATTCCATGAATATTGGGAGTTTCAATATTGGTTCAGTTTTCTTAAACACCCTGTATTGTTTTCATTAAAATAGTTTCCATATAGACCATTGTTAAAAGTTTCATCAAAGGAATATTATACTTCCATGAAGCTTTCTAGAGAACAGTCGGTTTTTAAACACCCAGTAGTTTTTAATTAGTATAGTTTTCTTACAGACCGTTGTGAAAAGTTTCATTAGAAAATATTCCATGAATTGTGAGGATATTTAAAGAATGGTTTGGTTTTGTTAAGCACCCTGTATATTTTCATTAGTATAATATTTTTACAATCGTGAAAAGTTTCATAAAAAAAAATAAATTCCATAAATTTTGTGGATCTAGAGAATGGTTCTTTATTTTACACCCTGTATTTTTCATAAGTATGTATTCATATACATAATAATACCAAAGTATATATTTTTATAGTTTTTACAAACTATTGTAAAAGTTTCATCAGAAAGAAAAAAATTTAAATCCACAAATATTCAGGATTTTTAGGGAACGGTTCGGTATTTTTAAACCCCTGTATTTTTCATTAATATAGATTTTTACAAACTATTGTATAAAGTTTCATCAAAAGAATTTTCTAATTCCATGAATTTTGAGGATTTTTAGAGAATGGTTCGTTATTTTTAAACACTCTGTATTTCTTAATTAGTATATTTTTCCTACAGAACATTGTATAAAATTTCATCAAACAGAATTTTTAATTCCAGAATTTTGAAAATTTTTAGAGAATGGTTCGTTATTTTTAAACACTCTGTATTTTTAATTAGTATATTTTTCCTACAGAACATTGTATAAAGTTTCATCAAAAGAATTTTTAATTCCATGAATTTTGAAAATTTTTAGAGAATGGTTCGTTATTATTAAACACTCTGTATTTGCTTCGATAGTGAGTGTCATAATAAATCCTTGATGGAAGTTTAATAAATAAAAAAATTTCCATGAATTTTGGGAGTTTCAATATTTGTTCAGTTTTCTTAAACACCCAGTAGTTTTTAATTAGTATATATTTCTTAGAGACCATCGTGAAAAGGTTAATAAAAAATATTCAATGAATTATTGTGGGGATTCTTAGAGTATGGTTTGGTTTCGTTAAGCACCCTGTATATTTTCATTAGTATAATATTTTTACAATCGTGAAAAGTTTCATAAAAAAATAAATTCCATAAATTTTGTGGATCTAGAGAATGGTTCTTTATTTTACACCCTGTATTTTTCATAAGTATGTATTCATATACATAATAATACCAAAGTATATATTTTTATAGTTTTTACAAACTATTGTAAAAGTTTCATCAGAAAGAAAAAAATTTTAATCCACAAATGTTCAGGATTTTTAGGGAATGGTTCGGATTTTTAAACACCCCGTATTTTTGTCGATAATTAGTGCGGTAGAGTCCCCGACGGAAGTTTCGTACCAAAAAAATGTTCAGTTCCCTTAATTTTGACATTTTTTTAACGTTTCACATTTTTCCAACACTTTGTATTTAAGACGGGCCTACGAACGTCACAGAACACCTCCGAAGCGAAAAAACCGAAAATTTCCTCGAATCTGTAATTTTTATTTATATCTCGTCAAAAGTTATCGTAACACACCGTACATAGAGCTTTTTGAGTCGCACTGTATATAAGCGAAGCGACTTGAAGTCTGCCATATTGTCTAGCTCACTGATACCACCTATTCATTCCATTTATGCAAAGTTCAATGCAAATAGCAATAGCGGATGGAAATATTTGACAGCTGTTCTATGGCTTCCGTCATTTTGACCCCGTCTTGGTCTGCCATATTGTCTAGCTCACTGATACCACCTACCTATTCATTCTATTTATGCAAAGTTCAATGCAAATAGCAATAGCGGATGGAAATATTTGACAGCTGTTCTATGGCTTACGTCATTTTGACCCCGTCTTGCTTAGGATTTTCGCAAATTTCGATACAAAAACGAATTCAAAACCAAACGCTCGCATAACACAACGTATCTAGAGACTTCAGATTTACCGTTTTCGGCCTTTGGGGAATTTAGCGAAATTTTCTGCGATTTATTCGGAAATGTCACCGCGCACTCGCCATTTGACGTCGCAAATTTTCGCAATTATTACTATAAAATCGAATTTTAAAAACAGATCTGAGGCACACGACACATTGTAGAAGGTTCAAAGTTTACGTTTCGATATGGCTTTATGGAAATAAAGGGGTACTTACTTTGCAAAATGTAACGTTTTGAAGGTTTTGTGAGGACCCGCCATATTGCCAGGCTCTTCTCCACGTCGCGGTTCGGTATTACGCAAAATTCGATACAAATTCGAATTCAAAACCCAGCGCTCGCATAACAGAAAGGATCTAGAGACTTTAAATTTACCTTTTCCGGCCTTGGCGGGTCTCAGATCTGCCCGTTTAGCGAACGTTCCTACGTTTTATCCGGAGCTGTCACCGGCCGTGCACCGTCCGGCTAGCCGTTTGACGTTTCGGACGGCCGAGCGAAGGCGAATGCAGCCGAACGTGTAATTGACCAAAACTTTCGCTATTTTCCTATAAAATCGAATTTTAAACCTAAATCTGAGGCACGCGACACATTGTAGAAGGTTCAAAGTTTACGTTTCAACATGCATTTCTGGAAATGAATGCGGGAAAATACGAAAATATCGAATCGGAAATAGTTTGACGTCTACCCATATCCGACTGACGTTTCTCCGATTCCCGGGCGATAAGCTCCTCCCGCGCTATCTCCATCCCTCTCGCCGAGAACGGCCGGCGAGGACCCTCCGAAAAACGGAAAATTTACCTAGAAAAACGCGAAAAACGGCCCGCCGAGCGCCTCGTCGCGACGGAGAAAGGACCAAATAAGGAGACTCGCCCGCGCCCGCGGCCCCGACGGGCTCGCCTAAAAAACTTCGCGGGTAGCAAAACCGGCCTCCGGGCGGCTTCCGGGCTTCCGATAATGGGCGTGGTTTTCGACTTTTGTCTCGTTTCCTCGCGAAAATCGAAAACCGGCGGCCGCGGACCTCCGGAAAAACGCAAAATTAGCCCCGAAAAAGGTAAAAAGAACCCACCAAAATATGCCTAAGCGACAACCCCAGGACCGAAGGGCGCTTCGCGCCCTTCGGCTCGCCGCTGCGCGGCTCGCGAAAAAAGCCTTTGGTAATGCAAAACGCCACTTTTCTCACCCCCCGGTGGGAGCGAGAAAAAACAACGGATTTTAATATATAAGAACTAGAAAGGTGGCAAGTCGGCATTCGCCGACTTGACCTTTCTTAGTAGGGTTAGTTTTTTAAACACCATGTATTTTTCGATAATTAGTGCGTTAAGAGACCCCCCGATGGAAGTTGAGTAAAATAAATTAGTCAGTTCTCTTAATTTTGAGATTTTTACCGTTCAACATTTTTCCAACACTTTGTATATAAAACGGTCTTTCGTACATCCGACAACCCATCCGAAGCAAAACAAATAATTTTATTCCATGAATTTTGGGAGTTTCAATATTGGTTCAGTTTTCTTAAACACCCTGTATTGTTTTCATTAAAATAGTTTCCATATAGACCATTGTTAAACGTTTCATCAAAGGAATATTATACTTCCATGAAGGTTTCTAGAGAAAGGTCGGTTTTAAACACCCAGTAGTTTTTAATTAGTATAGTTTTCTTACAGACCGTTGTGAAAAGTTTCATTAGAAAATATTCCATGAATTGTGAGGATTTTTAGAGAATGGTTTGGTTTTGTTAAACACCCGTATTTTTCATCGGTATAATTTTTTACAATCGTGAAAAGTTTCATAAAAAAATTAATTCCATAAATTTTGTGGATCTAGAGAATGGATCTATATATCCATGTATTTTTCATACGTATGTATTTATATACATAATAAAAACTTAGTATATATTTTTATAGTTTTTTTACAAACTAATTTTATAAGTTTAATCATAAAGCAAAAAAAATATTTTAATTCCAATAATTTTAATGATTTTTAGGTAACAGTTCTTTTTTTTTAAACACCCCGTATTTGTTAAATAGTATATTTTTCCAACAGAACAGTGTAAAAAGTTTCATCAAAAAGAATGTTTTAATTCCATGAATTTTGTGGATTTTTAGAGAATGGTTCGGTTTTTAAATCCTCTGTATTTCTTAATTAGGATATTTTTCCTATAGAACATTGTATAAAGTTTCATCAAAAGAATTTTTAATTCCATGAATTTTGAGGAATTTTAGAGAATGGTTCGTTATTTTAAACACTCTGTATTTTTAATTAGTATATTTTTCCTACAGAACATTGTATAAAGTTTCATCAAAAAGAATTATTTAATTCCATGAATTTTGAGGATTTTTAGAGAATGGTTCGTTATTATTAAACACTCTGTATTTGCTTCGTTAATGAGTGTCATAATAAATCCTTGATGGAAGTTTAATAAATAAAAAAAAATTTCCATGAATTTTGGGAGTTTCAATATTGGTTCAGTTTTCTTAAACACCCAGAATTTTTAATTAGTATAGTTTTCTTACAGACCATTGTGAAAAGTTTCATAAAAAATATTCAATGAATTATTGTGGGGATTCTTAGAGTATGGTTTGGTTTCGTTAAGCACCCTGTATTTTTTCATTAGTATAATTTTTTATAATCGTGAAAAGTTTAATAAAAAACTAAATTCCCTAAAATTTGTGGCTGTAGAGAATGGTTCTCTATTTTACACCCGGTATTTTTTCATAAGGATGTATACATATACATAATAATACCAAAGTAGATATTTTTTATAGTTTTTTTACAAACTATTGTCAAAAGTTACATAAGAAAGCAAAAAAAAAAAATTTTAATCCACGAATGTTTAGGATTTTTAGGGAACAGTTCGGTTTTGAAACCTCCTGTATTTTTCATTAGTATAGATGTTTTAAAACTATTGTACAAAGTTTCATCAAAATGAATTTTCTAATTCCATGAACTTTGAGGAATTTTAGAGAATGGTTCGTTATTGTTAAACACTCTGTATTTCTTAATTAGTATATTTTCCTACAGAACATTGTATAAAATTTCATCAAATAGAATTTTTAATTCCATGAATTTTGTTGATTTTTAGGAAATGGTTAGGTTTTTAAACCTCCTGTATTTTTCATTAGTATAGATTTTTACAAACCATTGTATAAGGTTTTATCAAAAATAATTTTTAATTCCATGAGTTTTGTTGATTTTTAGGAAATGGTTAGGTTTTTAAACCCTCTGTATTTCTTAATTAGTATATTTTCCTACAGAACATTGTATAAAGTTTCATCAAAAGAATTTTTAATTCCATGAATTTTGAGGATTTTTAGAGAATGGTTCGTTATTATTAAACACTCTGTATTTGCTTCGTTAGTGAGTGTCATAATAAATCCTTGATGGAAGTTTAATAAATAAAAAAATTTCCATGAATTTTGGGAGTTTCAATATTGGTTCAGTTTTTAAACACCCAGTAGTTTTTAATTAGTATACATAGTTTTCTTACAGACCATTGTGAAAAGTTTCATGAAAAATATTCAATGAATTATTGTGAGGATTCTTAGAGTATGGTTTGGTTTCGTTAAGCACCCTGTATTTTCTCATTAGTATGATTTTTACAATCGTCAAAGTTTCATAAAAAAATAAAATCCATAAATTTTGTGGATGTAGAGAATGGTTTTTATTTTACACGCTGTATTTTTCATAAGTATGTATTCATATACATAATAATACCAAAGTATATGTTTTTACAGTTTTTCTACAAACTATTGTAAAAGTTTCATCAGAAAGCAAAAAAATTTTAAATCCACGAATGTCCAGGATTTTTAGGGAACAGTTCGAATTTTTAAACACCCGTATTTTTTCGATAATTAGTGCGGTAAGAGTCCCCCGACGGAAGTTTCGTACCAAAAAATTTTCAGTTCCTTAATTTTTACATTTTTTAACGTTCGACATTTTCCAACACTTTGTATATAAAACGGTCCTACGCACGTCAGAGAACCCCTCGAAGCGAAAGAACCGAAAATTTCCTCGAATCTGTAATTTTTATTTTTTCTCGTCAATTTTTATCGTAACACCCCGTACATCGAGCTTTTTGAGTCGCACTGTATATAAGCGAAGCGACTTGAAGTGTGCCATATTGTCTAGCTCACTGATACCACCTATTCATTCTATTTATGCAAAGTTCAATGCAAATAGCAATAGCGGATGGAAATATTTGACAGCTGTTCTATGGCTTCCGTCATTTTGACCCCGTCTTGGTCTGCCATATTGTCTAGCTCACTGATACCACCTACCTATTCGTTCTATTTATGCAAAGTTCAATGCAAATAGCAATAGCGGATGGAAATATTTGACAGCTGTTCTATGGCTTACGTCATTTTGACCCCGTCTTGCTTAGGATTTTCGCAAATTTCGATACAAAAACGAATTCAAAACCAAACGCTCGCATAACACAACGTATCTAGAGACTTCAGATATACCGTTTTCGACCTTTGGGGGCTCCGGTCGGCCCATTTAGCGAAATTTTCTGCGATTTATTCGGAAATGTCACCGCGCACTCGCCATTTGACGTCGCAAATTTTCGCAATTTTTACTATAAAATCGAATTTTAAAAACAGCTCTGAGGCACACGACACATTGTAGAAGGTTCAAAGTTTCCGTTTCGATATGGCTTTATGGAAATAAAGGGGTACTTACTTTGCAAAATGTAACGTTTTGAAGGTTTTGTGAGGACCCGCCATATTGCCAGGCTCTTCTCCACGTCTCGGTTCGGTATTACGCAAAATTCGATACAAATTCGAATTCAAAACCCAACGCTCGCATAACAGAAAGCATCTAGGGAATTTTAAATTTACCTTTTCCGGCCTTGGCGGGTCTCAGATCTGCCCGTTTAGCGAACGTTCCTACGTTTTATCCGGAGCTGTCACCGGCCGTGCACCGTCCGGCTAGCCGTTTGACGTTTCGGACGGCCGAGCGAACGCGAATGCCCCGAACGTGTAATTGACCAAAACTTTCGCTATTTTCACTATAAAATCGAATTTTAAACCTAAATCTGAGGCACGCGACACATTGTAGAATGTTCAAAGTTTACGTTTCGACAGGGCTTTGTGGAAAGGAATGCGGGAAAATACGAAAATATCGAATCCGAAATAGTTTGACGTCTACCCATATCCGACTGACGTTTCTCCGATTCCCGGGCGATAAGCTCCTCCCGCGCTATCTCCATCCCTCTCGCCGAGAACGGCCGGCGAGGACCCTCCGAAAAACGGAAAATTTACCTAGAAAAACGCGAAAAACGGCCCGCCGAGCGGCTCGTCGCGACGGAGAAAGAACCAAATAAAGTGACTCGCCCGCGCCCGCGTCCCCGACGGGCTCCCGTGAAAAACGTCGCGCGGAGCGAAACCGGCCTCCGGGCGGCTTTCTGGCTTCCGATAATGGGCGTGGTTTTCGACTTTTGTCTCGTTTCCTCGCGAAAACGGAAAAGTAGCGGCCGCAGACCTCGGGAAAAACGCAAAATTCGCCGCGAAAAAAGTAAAACGAACCAACCAAAATACGCCTAAGCGACAACCGCGGGACCGAAGGGCGCTTCGCGCCCTTCGGCTCGCCGCTGCGCGGCTCGCGAAAAAAGCCTTTGGTAATGCAAAACGCCACTTTTCTCACCCCCCGGTGGGAGCGAGAAAAAACAACGGATTTTAATATATAAGAACTAGAAAGGTGGCAAGTCGGCATTCGCCGACTTGACCTTTCTTAGTAGGGTTAGTTTTTTAAACACCATGTATTTTTCGATAATTAGTGCGTTAAGAGACCTCCGATGGAAGTTGAGTAAAATAAATTAGTCAGTTCTCTTAATTTTGAGATTTTTTAACGTTCAACATTTTCCAACACTTTGTATATAAAACGGTCTTTCGTACATCCGACAACCCATCCGAAGCAAAAAAATAAATTTATTCCATGAATATTGGGAGTTTCAATATTGGTTCAGTTTTCTTAAACACCCTGTATTGTTTTCATTAAAATAGTTTCCATATAGACCATTGTTAAAAGTTTCATCAAAGGAATATTATACTTCCATGAAGCTTTCTAGAGAACGGTCGGTTTTAAACACCCAGTAGTTTTTAATTAGGATAGTTTTCTTACAGACCGTTGTGAAAAGTTTCATTAGAAAATATTCCATGAATTGTGAGGATATTTAAAGAATGGTTTGGTTTTGTTAAACACCCCGTATTTTTCATCGGTATAATTTTTTACAATCGTGAAAAGTTTCATAAAAAAATTAAATTCCATAAATTTTGTGGATCTAGAGAATTGGTCATTATTTTACACACTGTATTTTTTCATAAGTATGTATTTATATAGTTACATAATAATACCTAAATATGTATTTTTTATAGTTCTTTTACAAACTATCTTAAAAAGTTTCATCAAAAACCAAAAAAGAGTTTTTAATTTCAAGTTTTTAGAATTTTTAAAATGATTCGATTCTCTTAAACACCCTGTATTGTTCTCATGAAAATAGTTTCCATATAGACCATTGTTAAAAGTTTCATCAAGAGAATATTATACTTCCATGAAGGTTTATAGAAAATGGTTCATTTTTTTAAACACCCAGTAGTCTTTTAATTAGTATAGTTTTCTTACAGACCATTGTGTTCATAAGAAAATATTCTATGAATTGTGAGGATTCTTAGAGAATGGTTTGGTTTTGCTAAACACCCTGTATTATTTCATTAGTATAATTAATTTACAATCATCAAAAGTTACATAAAAAAAAATAAATTCCATAAATTTTGTGGATCTAGAGAATGGTTCTTTATATTACACCTATATTTTTCATACGTATTTATTTATATACATAATAAAACCTTAGTAGATATTTTTATAGTTTTTTGACTAACTATTGTAAAATGTTTCATCAGAAAGCAAAAAAAAAAATTTAAATCCCCGAATTTTCAGGATTTTTCGGGAACAGTTCGGTTTTTAAACACCCCGTATTTGTTCAATAGTATATTTTTCCTACAGAACATTGTAAAAGTTTCATCAAAAGAATTTTTAATTCCATGAATTTTGTTGATTTTTAGAGAATGGTTCGGTTTTTAAACCTCCTGTATTTTTCATTAGTATAGTTTTAACAAACTAATGTGAAATGTTTCATCAAAAGAATTTTTAACTCCATGAATTTTGAGGATTTTTAGAGAATGGTTCGTTATTTTTAAATCGTCTGTATTTCTTTATTGCGATATTTTTCCTACAGAACATTGTATAAAATTTCATCAAAAGAATTTTTAATTCAATGATTTTGAAAAATTTTCCATGAATTTTGGGAGTTTCAATATTAGTTCAGTTTTTTAAACTCCCAGTAGTTCTTTAATTAGTATAGTTTTCTTACAGACCATTGTGAAAAGTTTCATAAAAAAATAACTTCCATAAATTTCTAGATTTCTAGAGAATGGTTCTTTATTTTACACCCTGTATTTTTCATAAGTATGTATTCATATACATAATAATACCTAAGTATATATTTTTATAGTTTTTACAAACTATTGTAAAGTTTCATCAGAGAGCAAAAAAAAATTTTAATCCACAAATGTTCAGGATTTTTAGGGAACAGTTCGGTTTTTAAACCCCTGTATTTTTCATTAATATAGATTTTTACAAAGTATTGTATAAAGTTTCATCAAAAGAATTTTCAAATTCCATGAATTTTGAGGATTTTTAGAGAATGGTTCGTTATTTTTAAACACTCTGTATTTTTAATTAGTATATTTTCCTACAGAACATTGTATAAAGTTTCATCAAAAAAAATATTTTTTAATTCCATGAATTTTGAAAATTTTTAGAGAATGGTTCGTTATTATTAAACACTCTGTATTTGCTTCGATAGTGAGTGTCATAATAAATCCTTGATGGAAGTTTAATAAATAAAAAATTTCCATGAATTTTGGGAGTTTCAATATTTGTTCAGTTTTCTTAAACACCCAGTAGTTTTTTAATTAGTATATATTTCTTAGAGACCATCGTGAAAAGGTTAATAAAAAAATATTCAATGAATTATTGTGGGGATTCTTAGAGTATGGTTTGGTTTCGTTAAGCACCCTGTATATTTTCATTAGTATAATATTTTTACAATCGTGAAAAGTTTCATAAAAAAAATAAATTCCATAAATTTTGTGGATCTAGAGAATGGTTCTTTATTTTACACCCTGTATTTTTTCATAAGTATGTATTCATATACATAATAATACCAAAGTATATATTTTTTATAGTTTTTTTACAAACTATTGTAAAGTTTCATCAGAGAGCAAAAAAAAAATTTTAATCCACAAATGTTCAGGATTTTTAGGGAACGGTTCGGTTTTTAAACCCCTGTATTTTTCATTAATATAGATTTTTACAAAGTATTGTATAAAGTTTCATCAAAAAGAATTTTCAAATTCCATGAATTTTGAGGATTTTTAGAGAATGGTTCGTTATTTTTAAACACTCTGTATTTCTTAATTAGTATATTTTTCCTACAGAACATTGTATAAAATTTCATCAAACAGAATTTTTAATTCCAAGAATTTTGAAAATTTTTAGAGAATGGTTCGTTATTTTTAAACACTCTGTATTTTTAATTAGTATATTTTTCCTACAGAACATTGTATAAAGTTTCATCAAAAGAATTTTTAATTCCATGAATTTTGAAAATTTTTAGAGAATGGTTCGTTATTATTAAACACTCTGTATTTGCTTCGATAGTGAGTGTCATAATAAATCCTTGATGGAAGTTTAATAAATAAAAAAATTTTCCATGAATTTTGGGAGTTTCAATATTTGTTCAGTTTTCTTAAACACCCAGTAGTTTTTAATTAGTATATATTTCTTAGAGACCATCGTGAAAAGGTTAATAAAAATATTCAATGAATTATTGTGGGGATTCTTAGAGTATGGTTTGGTTTCGTTAAGCACCCTGTATATTTTCATTAGTATAATATTTTTACAATCGTGAAAAGTTTCATAAAAAAAATAAATTCCATAAATTTTGTGGATCTAGAGAATGGTTCTTTATTTTACACCCTGTATTTTTCATAAGTATGTATTCATATACATAATAATACCAAAGTATATATTTTTATAGTTTTTTTACAAAACTATTGTAAAAGTTTCATCAGAAAGAAAAAAAATGTTTAATCCACAAATGTTCAGGATTTTTAGGAATGGTTCGGATTTTTAAACACCCCGTATTTTGTCGATAATTAGTGCGGTAAGAGTCCCCGACGGAAGTTTCGTACCAAAAAAATTTTCAGTTCCCTTAATTTTTACATTTTTTTAACGTTCGAAATTTTTCCAACACTTTGTATATAAAACGGTCCTACGCACGTCAGAGAACCCCTCCGAAGCGGAAGAACCGAAAATTTCCTCGAATCTGTAATTTTTATTTTTTTCTCGTCAATTTTTATCGTAACACCCCGTACATCGAGCTTGTTTGAGTCGCACTGTATATAAGCGAAGCGACTTGAAGTGTGCCATATTGTCTAGCTCACTGATACCACCTATTCATTCTATTTATGCAAAGTTCAATGCAAATAGCAATAGCGGATGGAAATATTTGACAGCTGTTCTATGGCTTCCGTCATTTTGACCCCGTCTTGGTCTGCCATATTGTCTAGCTCACTGATACCACCTACCTATTCATTCTATTTATGCAAAGTTCAATGCAAATAGCAATAGCGGATGGAAATATTTGACAGCTGTTCTATGGCTTACGTCATTTTGACCCCGTCTTGCTTAGGATTTTCGCAAATTTCGATACAAAACGAATTCAAAACCAAACGCTCGCATAACACAACGTATCTAGAGACTTCAGATTTACCGTTTTCGGCTTTTGGGGCTCCGGTCGGCCCATTTAGCGAAATTTTCTGCGATTTATTCGAAATGTCACCGCGCACTCGCCATTTGACGTCGCAAATTTTCGCAATTTTTACTATAAAATCGAATTTTAAAAACAGATCTGAGGCATACGACACATTGTAGAAGGTTCAAAGTTTACGTTTCGATATGGCTTTATGGAAATAAAGGGGTACTTACTTTGCAAAATGTAACGTTTTGAAGGTTTTGTGAGAACCCGCCATATTGCCAGGCTCTTCTCCACGTCTCGGTTCGGTATTACGCAAAATTCGATACAAATTCGAATTCAAAACCCAGCGCTCGCATAACAGAAAGTATCTAGAGACTTTAAATTTACCTTTTCCGGCCTTGGCGGGTCTCAGATCTGCCCGTTTAGCGAACGTTCCTACGTTTTATCCGGAGCTGTCACCGGCCGTGCACCGTCCGGCTAGCCGTTTGACGTTTCGGACGGCCGAGCGAAGGCGAATGCAGCCGAACGTGTAATTGACCAAAACTTTCGCTATTTTCCTATAAAATCGAATTTTAAACCTAAATCTGAGGCACGCGACACATTGTAGAAGGTTCAAAGTTTACGTTTCAACATGCATTTCTGGAAATGAATGCGGGAAAATACGAAAATATCGAATCCGGAAATAGTTTGACGTCTACCCATATCCGACTGACGTTTCTCCGATTCCCGGGCGATAAGCTCCGCCTCCGCTATATCCATCTCGCTCGCCGAGATCGGCCGGCGAGGACCCTCCGAAAACGGAAAATTTACCTAGAAAACGCGAAAACGGCCCGCCGAGCGCCTCGTCGCGACGGAGAAAGGACCAAATAAGGAGACTCGCCCGCGCCCGCGTCCCCGACGGGGTCCCGTGAAAAACGTCGCGCGGAGCGAAACCGGCCTCCGGGCGGCTTCCGGACTTCCGATAAGGGGCGTTTTTTTCGACTTTTGTCTCGTTTCCTCGCGAAAATCGAAAACCGGCGGCCGCGGACCTCCGGAAAAACGCAAAATTCGCCCCGAAAAAGGTAAAAAGAACCCACCAAAATACGCCTAAGCGACAACCCCAGGACCGAAGGGCGCTTCGCGCCCTTCGGCTCGCCGCCGCGCGGCTCGCGAAAAAAGCCTTTGGTAATGCAAAACGCCACTTTTCCGCACCCCCGGTGGGAGCGAGAGGCAATCGCGCATTTTAATATATTAGAACTAGAAAGGTGGCAAGTCGGCATTCGCCGACTTGACCTTTCTTGAGTAGGGTTAGTTTTTTTTAAACACCATGTATTTTTTCGATAATTAGTGCGTTAAGAGACCTCCGATGGAAGTTGACTAAAATAAATTAGTCAGTTCTCTTAATTTTGAGACTTTTTAACGTTCAACATTTTTCCAACACTTTGTATATAAAACGGTCTTTCGTACATCCGACAACCCATCCGAAGCAAAAAATAAATTTATTCCATGAATATTGGGAGTTTCAATATTGGTTCAGTTTTCTTAAACACCCTGTATTGTTTTCATTAAAATAGTTTCCATATAGACCATTGTTAAAAGTTTCATCAAAGGAATATTATACTTCCATGAAGCTTTCTAGAGAACGGTCGGTTTTTTAAACACCCAGTAGTTTTTTAATTAGGATAGTTTTCTTACAGACCGTTGTGAAAAGTTTCATTAGAAAATATTCCATGAATTGTGAGGATATTTAAAGAATGGTTTGGTTTTGTTAAACACCCTGTATTTTTCATCGGTATAATTTTTTACAATCGTGAAAAGTTTCATAAAAAATTAAATTCCATAAATTTTGTGGATCTAGAGAATTGGTCTTTATTTTACACACTGTATTTTTCATAAGTATGTATATATATAGCTACATAATAATACCTAATTATGTATTTTTATAGATTTTTACAAACTATCTTAAAAGTTTCATCAAAACCAAAAGAGTTTTTAATTTCAAGTTTTTAGAATTTTTAAAATGATTCGATTCTCTTAAACACCCTGTATTGTTCTCATGAAAATAGTTTCCATATAGACCATTGTTAAAAGTTTCATCAAGAGAATATTATACTTCCATGAAGGTTTATAGAAAATGGTTCATTTTTTTTAAACACCCAGTAGTCTTTTAATTAGTATAGTTTTCTTACAGACCATTGTGTTCATAAGAAAATATTCTATGAATTGTGGGGATTCTTAGAGTATGGTTTGGTTTCGTTAAGCACCCTGTATATTTTCATTAGTATAATATTTTTACAATCGTGAAAAGTTTCATAAAAAAAAATAAATTCCATAAATTTTGTGGATCTAAAGAATGGTTCTTTATTTTACACCCTGTATTTTTTCATAAGTATGTATTCATATACATAATAATACCAAAGTATATATTTTTTATAGTTTTTTTACAAACTATTGTAAAAAGTTTCATCAGAAAGAAAAAAAAAATTTTAAATCCACAAATATTCAGGATTTTTAGGGAACGGTTCGGTATTTTTAAACCCCCTGTATTTTTTCATTAATATAGATTTTTACAAACTATTGTATAAAGTTTCATCAAAAAGAAATTTCTAATTCCATGAATTTTGAGGATTTTTAGAGAATGGTTCGTTATTTTTAAACACTCTGTATTTCATAATTAGTATATTTTTCCTACAGAACATTGTATAAAATTTCATCAAACAGAATTTTTAATTCCAAGATTTTTGAAAATTTTTAGAGAATGGTTCGTTATTTTTAAACACTCTGTATTTTTAATTAGTATATTTTTCCTACAGAACATTGTATAAAGTTTCATCAAAAGAATTTTTAATTACATTAATTTTGAAAATTTTTAGAGAATTGTTCGTTATTATTAAACACTTTGTATTTGCTTCGATAGTGAGTGTCATAATAAATCCTTGATGGAATTTTTATAAATAAAAATAAATTTTCCATGAATTTTGGGAGTTTCAATATTTGTTCAGTTTTCTTAAACACCCAGTAGTTTTTTAATTAGTATATATTTCTTAGAGACCATCGTGAAAAGGTTAATAAAAAAATATTCAATGAATTATTGTGGGGATTCTTAGAGTATGGTTTGGTTTCGTTAAGCACCCTGTATATTTTCATTAGTATAATTTTTACAATCGTAAAAGTTTCATAAAAAATAAATTCCATAAATTTTGTGGATCTAGAGAATGGTTCTTTATTTTACACCCTGTATTTTTCATAAGTATGTATTCATATACATAATAATACCAAAGTATATATTTTTATAGTTTTACAAACTATTGTAAAAAGTTTCATCAGAAAGAAAAAAAAAATTTTAAATCCACAAATATTCATTTTTACAAACTATTGTATAAAGTTTCATCAAAAAGAAATTTCTAATTCCATGAATTTTGAGGATTTTTAGAGAATGGTTCGTTATTTTTAAACACTCTGTATTTCATAATTAGTATATTTTTCCTACAGAACATTGTATAAAATTTCATCAAACAGAATTTTTTAATTCCAAGAATTTTGAAAATTTTTAGAGAATGGTTCGTTATTTTTAAACACTCTGTATTTTTTAATTAGTATATTTTTCCTACAGAACATTGTATAAAGTTTCATCAAAAAGAATTTTTTAATTCCATGAATTTTGAAAATTTTTAGAGAATGGTTCGTTATTATTAAACACTCTGTATTTGCTTCGATAGTGAGTGTCATAATAAATCCTTGATGGAAGTTTAATAAATAAAAAAAATTTCCATGAATTTTGGGAGTTTCAATATTTGTTCAGTTTTCTTAAACACCCAGTAGTTTTTTAATTAGTATATATTTCTTAGAGACCATCGTGAAAAGGTTAATAAAAAAATATTCAATGAATTATTTTGGGGATTCTTAGAGTATGGTTTGGTTTCGTTAAGCACCCTGTATATTTTCATTAGTATAATATTTTTACAATCGTAAAAAGTTTCATAAAAAAAAATAAAATCCATAAATTTTGTGGATGTAGAGAATGGTTTTTTATTTTACACGCTGTATTTTTTCATAAGTATGTATTCATATACATAATAATACCAAAGTATATATTTTTTACAGTTTTTCTACAAACTATTGTAAAAAGTTTCATCAGAAAGCAAAAAAAAAATTTTAAATCCACGAATGTCCAGGATTTTTAGGGAACGGTTCGAATTTTTTAAAGACACCCCGTATTTTTTTCGATAATTAGTGCGGTAAGAGTCCGACGGAAGTTTCGTACCAAAAAATTTTCAGTTCCTTAATTTTTACATTTTTGAACGTTCGACATTTTTCCAACACTTTGTATATAAAACGGTCCTACGCACGTCAGAGAACCCCTCCGAAGCGAAAGAACCGAAAATTTCCTCGAATCTGTAATTTTTATTTTTTCTCGTCAATTTTTATCGTAACACCCCGTACATCGAGCTTTTGAGTCGCACTGTATATAAGCGAAGCGACTTGAAGTGTGCCATATTGTCTAGCTCACTGATACCACCTATTCATTCTATTTATGCAAAGTTCAATGCAAATAGCAATAGCGGATGGAAATATTTGACAGCTGTTCTATGGCTTCCGTCATTTTGACCCCGTCTTGGTCTGCCATATTGTCTAGCTCACTGATACCACCTACCTATTCATTCTATTTATGCAAAGTTCAATGCAAATAGCAATAGCGGATGGAAATATTTGACAGCTGTTCTATGGCTTACGTCATTTTGACCCCGTCTTGCTTAGGATTTTCGCAAATTTCGATACAAAACGAATTCAAAACCAAACGCTCGCATAACACAACGTATCTAGAGACTTCAGATTTACCGTTTTCGGCCTTTGGGGCTCCGGTCGGCCCATTTAGCGAAATTTTCTGATTTATTCGGAAATGTCACCGCGCACTCGCCATTTGACGTCGCAAATTTTCGCAATTTTTACTATAAAATCGAATTTTAAAACAGATCTGAGGCACACGACACATTGTAGAAGGTTCAAAGTTTACGTTTCGATATGGCTTTATGGAAATAAAGGGTACTTTACTTTGCAAAATGTAACATTTTGAAGGTTTTGTGAGGACCCGCCACATTGCCAGGCTCTTCTCCACGTCTCTGTTTGGTATTACGCAAAATTCGATACAAATTGGAACTCAAAACCCAGCGCTCGCATAACAGAAAGTATCTAGAGACTTTAAATTTACCTTTTTTGGCCTTGGCGGGTCTTCGAACGGCCCGTTTAGCGAACGTTCCCAAGTTTTATCCGGAGCTGTCACCGGCCGTGCACCGTCCGGCTAGCCGTTTGACGTTTCGGACGGCCGAGCGAAGGCGAATGCAGCCGAACGTGTAATTGACCAAAACTTTCGCTATTTTCCCTATAAAATCGAATTTTAAACCTAAATCTGAGGCACGCGACACATTTTAGAAGGTTCAAAGTTTACGTTTCGACTCGGCTTTGTGGAATTGAATGCGGGAAAATACGAAAATATCGAATCCGAAATAGTTTGACGTCTACCCATATCCGACTGACGTTTCTCCGATTCCCGGGCGATAAGCTCCGCCTCCGCTATATCCATCTCGCTCGCCGAGATCGGCCGGCGAGGACCCTCCGAAAAACGGAAAATTTACCTAGAAAAACGCGAAAAACGGCCCGCCGAGCGCCTCGTCGCGACGGAGAAAGGACCAAATAAAGAGACTGGCCCGCGACCGCGTCCCCGACGGGCTCGCCCGAAAAACGTCGCGCGGAGCGAAACCGGCCTCCGGGCGGCTTCCGGACTTCCGATAAGGGGCGTTTTTTTCGACTTTTGTCTCGTTTCCTCGCGAAAACGGAAAAGTAACGCCGGCGGACCTCCGGAAAAACGCAAAATTCGCCCCGAAAAGAGTAAAAAGAACCCACCGAAATACGCCTAAGCTACGCAAAAAATGCCAAACTCGACTCCGCGCGCCCGGGCTCGCCGCTGCGCGGCTCGCAAAAAAAGCCTTTGTGGCGGCAAAACCCCACTTTTTCGCGCCCCCGGTGGGAGCGAGAGGCAATCGCGTATTTTAATATATTAGAACTAGAAAGGTGGCAAGTCGGCATTCGCCGACTTGACCTTTCTTGAGTAGGGTTAGTTTTTTTTAAACACCATGTATTTTTTCGATAATTAGTGCGTTAAGAAACCTCCGATGGAAGTTGAGTAAAATAAATTAGTCAGTTCTCTTAATTTTGAGATTTTTTAACGTTCAACATTTTTCCAACACTTTGTATATAAAACGGTCTTTCGTACTTCCGACTACCCATACGAAGCTAAATATAAATATTCCATGAATATTGGGAGTTTCAATATTGGTTCAGTTTTCTTAAACACCCTGTATTGTTTTCATTAAAATAGTTTCCATATAGACCATTGTTAAAAGTTTCATCAAAGGAATATTATACTCCCATGAAGGTTTCTAGAGAACGGTTCGGTTTTTTTAAACACCCAGTAGTTTTTTAATTAGTATAGTTTTCTTACAGACCGTTGTGAAAAGTTTCATTAGAAAATATTCCATGAATTGTGAGGATTTTTAGAGAATGGTTTGGTTTTGTTAAACACTGTATTTTTCATCAGTATATTTTTACAATCGTGAAAAGTTTCATAAAAAATTAAATTCCATAAATTTTGTGGATCTAGAGAATTGGTCTTTATTTTACACACTGTATTTTTCATAAGTATGTATTTATATAGCTACATAATAATACCTAAATATGTATTTTTATAGTTTTTTACAAACTATCTTAAAAGTTTCATCAAAAACCAAAAGAGTTTTTAATTTCAAGTTTTAGAATTTTTAAAATGATTCGATTCTCTTAAACACCCTGTATTGTTCTCATGAAAATAGTTTCCATATAGACCATTGTTAAAAGTTTCATCAAGAGAATATTATACTTCCATGAAGGTTTATAGAAAATGGTTCATTTTTTAAACACCCAGTAGTCTTTTAATTAGTATAGTTTTCTTACAGACCATTGTGTTCATAAGAAAATATTCTATGAATTGTGAGGATTCTTAGAGAATGGTTTGGTTTTGCTAAACACCCTGTATTTTTCATTAGTATAATTTTTTACAATCATGAAAAGTTTCATAAAAAAATAAATTCCATAAATTTTGTGGATCTAGAGAATGGTTCTTTATATTACACCTATATTTTTCATACGTATGTATTTATATACATAATAAAACCTAAGTATATATTTTTATAGTTTTTGACAAACTATTGTAAAATGTTTCATCAGAAAGCAAAAAAAAATTTAAATCCACGAATTTTCAGGATTTTTAGGGAACAGTTCGGTTTTTAAACACCCCGTATTTGTTCAATAGTATATTTTTCCTACAGAACATTGTAAAAGTTTCATCAAAAGAATTTTTAATTCCATGAATTTTGTTGATTTTTAGAGAATGGTTCGGTTTTTTAAACCTCCTGTATTTTTCATTAGTATAGTTTTAACAAACTAATGTGAAATGTTTCATCAAAAGAATTTTTAACTCCATGAATTTTGAGGATTTTTAGAGAATGGTTCGTTATTTTTAAATCGTCTGTATTTCTTTATTGCGATATTTTTCCTACAGAACATTGTATAAAATTTCATCAAAAGAATTTTTAATTCAATGATTTTGAAAAATTTTCCATGAATTTTGGGAGTTTCAATATTGGTTCAGTCTTTTAAACTCCCAGTAGTTCTTTAATTAGTATAGTTTTCTTACAGACCATTGTGAAAAGTTTCATAAAAAAATAACTTCCATAAATTTCTAGATTTCTAGAGAATGGTTCTTTATTTTACACCCTGTATTTTTCATAAGTATGTATTCATATACATAATAATACCTAAGTATATATTTTTATAGTTTTTACAAACTATTGTAAAGTTTCATCAGAGAGCAAAAAAAAATTTTAATCCACAAATGTTCAGGATTTTTAGGGAACAGTTCGGTTTTTAAACCCCTGTATTTTTCATTAATATAGATTTTACAAAGTATTGTATAAAGTTTCATCAAAAGAATTTTCAAATTCCATGAATTTTGAGGATTTTTAGAGAATGGTTCGTTATTTTTAAACACTCTGTATTTCTTAATTAGTATATTTTCCTACAGAACATTGTATAAAATTTCATCAAACAAATTTTTAATTCCAAGAATTTTGAAAATTTTTAGAGAATGGTTCGTTATTTTTAAACACTCTGTATTTTTAATTAGTATATTTTCCTACAGAACATTGTATAAAGTTTCATCAAAAGAATTTTTAATTCCATGAATTTTGAAAATTTTTAGAGAATGGTTCGTTATTATTAAACATTCTGTATTTGCTTCGATAGTGAGTGTCATAATAAATCCTTGATGGAAGTTTAATAAATAAAAAAAAATTTCCATGAATTTTGGGAGTTTCAATATTTGTTCAGTTTTCTTAAACACCCAGTAGTTTTTTAATTAGTATATATTTCTTAGAGACCATCGTGAAAAGGTTAATAAAAAAATATTCAATGAATTATTGTGGGGATTCTTAGAGTATGGTTTGGTTTCGTTAAGCACCCTGTATATTTTCATTAGTATAATATTTTTACAATCGTGAAAAGTTTCATAAAAAAAATAAATTCCATAAATTTTGTGGATCTAGAGAATGGTTCTTTATTTTACACCCTGTATTTTTCATAAGTATGTATTCATATACATAATAATACCAAAGTATATATTTTTATAGTTTTTACAAACTATTGTAAAAGTTTCATCAGAAAGAAAAAAAAATTTTAAATCCACAAATATTCAGGATTTTTAGGGAACAGTTCAGTATTTTTAAACCCCTGTATTTTTCATTAATATAGATTTTTACAAACTATTGTATAAAGTTTCATCAAAAGAATTTTCTAATTCCATGAATTTTGAGGATTTTTAGAGAATGGTTCGTTATTTTTAAACACTCTGTATTTCTTAATTAGTATATTTTCCTACAGAACATTGTATAAAATTTCATCAAACAGAATTTTTAATTCCAAGAATTTTGAAAATTTTTAGAGAATGGTTCGTTATTTTTAAACACTCTGTATTTTTAATTAGTATATTTTCCTACAGAACATTGTATAAAGTTTCATCAAAAGAATTTTTAATTCCATGAATTTTGAAAATTTTTAGAGAATGGTTCGTTATTATTAAACACTCTGTATTTGCTTCGATAGTGAGTGTCATAATAAATCCTTGATGGAAGTTTAATAAATAAAAAAATTTTCCATGAATTTTGGGAGTTTCAATATTTGTTCAGTTTTCTTAAACACCCAGTAGTTTTTTAATTAGTATATATTTCTTAGAGACCATCGTGAAAAGGTTAATAAAAAAATATTCAATGAATTATTGTGGGGATTCTTAGAGTATGGTTTGGTTTCGTTAAGCTCCCTGTATATTTTCATTAGTATAATATTTTTACAATCGTAAAAAGTTTCATAAAAAAAAATAAATTAAATAAATTTTGTGGATCTAGAGAATGGTTCTTTATTTTACCCCCTTTATTTTTTCATAATTATGTATTCATATTCATAATAATACCTAAGTATATATTTCTTATAGTTTTTTTACAAACTTTTGTAAAAAGTTTCATCAGAAAGAAAAAAAAATTTTAATCCACAAATGTTCAGGATTTTTAGGGAATGGTTCGGATTTTTAAACACCCCGTATTTTTTCGATAATTAGTGCGGTAGAGTCCCCGACGGAAGTTTCGTACCAAAAAAATGTTCAGTTCCCTTAATTTTGACATTTTTAACGTTTCACATTTTTCCAACACTTTGCATTTAAGACGGGCCTACGAACGTCACAGAACCCCTCGAAGCGAAAAAACCGAAAATTTCCTCGAATCTGTAATTTTTATTTTTTCTCGTCAATTTTATCGTAACACCCCGTACATCGAGCTTTTTGAGTCGCACTGTATATAAGCGAAGCGACTTGAAGTCTGCCATATTGTCTAGCTCACTGATACCACCTATTCATTCTATTTATGCAAAGTTCAATGCAAATAGCAATAGCGGATGGAAATATTTGACAGCTGTTCTATGGCTTCCGTCATTTTGACCCCGTCTTGGTCTGCCATATTGTCTAGCTCACTGATACCACCTATTCATTCTATTTATGCAAAGTTCAATGCAAATAGCAATAGCGGATGGAAATATTTGACAGCTGTTCTATGGCTTCCGTCATGTTGACCCCGTCTTGCTTAGAATTTTCGCAAATTTCGATACGAAAACGAATTCAAAACCAAACGCTCGCATAACACAACGTATCTAGAGACTTCAAATTTACCGTTTTCGGCATTTGGGGGCCTCCGGTCGGCCCATTTAGCGAAATTTTCTGCGATTTATTCGGAAATGTCACCGCGCACTCGCCATTTGACGTTTCTGTAGTAGACGCAAATTTCCGCAATTTTCACTATAAAATCGAATTTTAAACCTAAATCTGAGGCACGCGACACATTGTAGAAGGTTTAAAGTGTACGTTTCGATATGGCTTTATGGAAATAAAGGGGTACTTACTTTGCAAAATGTAACGTTTTGAAGGTTTTGTGAGGACCCGCCATATTGCCAGGCTCTTCTCCACGTCTCGGTTCGGTATTACGCAAAATTCGATACAAATTCGAATTCAAAACCCAGCGCTCGCATAACAGAAAGCATCTAGGGACTTTAAATTTACCTTTTCCGGCTTTTGCGGGCCTCCGATCGATCCGTTTAGCGAACGTTCCTAAGTTTTATCCGGAGCTGTCAACGGCACCGCACCGTCCGGCTAGCCGTTTGACGTTTCGGGCGGCCGAGCGCACGCGAATGCCGCCGAACGTGTAATTGACCAAAACTTTCGCTATTTTCACTATAAAATCGAATTTTAAACCTAAATCTGAGGCACGCGACACATTGTAGAAGGTTCAAAGTTTACGTTTCGACATGGCTTTGTGGAAAGGAATGCGGGAAAATACGAAAATATCGAATCGGAAATAGTTTGACGTCTACCCATATCCGACTGACGTTTCTCCGATTCCCGGGCGATAAGCTCCTCCCGCGCTATCTCCATCCCTCTCGCCGAGAACGGCCGGCGAGGACCCTCGAAAAACGGAAAATTTACCTAGAAAAACGCGAAAACGGCCCGCCGAGCGCCTCGTCGCGACGGAGAAAGGACCAAATAAGGAGACTCGCCCGAGCCCGCGTCCCCGACGGGCTCCCGTGAAAAACGTCGCGCGGAGCGAAACCGGCCTCCGACCGATTTTCGGGCTTCCGATAATGGGCGTGGTTTTCGACTTTTCTCTCGTTTCCTCGCGAAAATCGAAAACCGGCGGCCGCGGACCTCCGGAAAAACGTAAATTTCGCCCCGAAAAAGGTAAAAACGACCCACCAAAATACGCCTACCGGACAACCCAAGGACCGAAGGGCGCTTCGCGCCCTTCGGCTCGCCGCCGCGCGGCTCGCGAAAAAAGCCTTTGTGGCGGCAAAACCCCACTTTTCCGCCCGCCCGGAGGGAGCGAGAAAAAACAACGGATTTTAATATATAAGAACTAGAAAGGTGGCAAGTCGGCATTCGCCGACTTGACCTTTCTTAGTAGGGTTTTTTTTTTAAACACCATGTATTTCTTCGATAATTAGTGCGTTAAGAGACCTCCTATTGAATTTGACTAAACTAAATTAGTCAGTTCTCTTAATTTTGAGACTTTTTAACGTTCAACATTTTCCAACACTTTGTATATAAAACGGTCTTTCGTACATCCGACAACCCATCCGAAGCAAAAAAATAATTTATTCCATGAATATTGGGAGTTTCAATATTGGTTCAGTTTTCTTAAACACCCTGTATTGTTTTCATTAAAATAGTTTCCATATAGACCATTGTTAAAAGTTTCATCAAAGGAATATTATACTTCCATGAAGCTTTCTAGAGAACGGTCGGTTTTTTAAACACCCAGTAGTTTTTAATTTGGATAGTTTTCTTACAGACCGTTGTGAAAAGTTTCATTAGAAAATATTCCATGAATTGTGAGGATATTTAAAGAATGGTTTGGTTTTGTTAAACACCCCGTATTTTTCATCAGTATAATTTTTTACAATCGTGAAAAGTTTCATAAAAAAATTAAATTCCATAAATTTTGTGGATCTAGAGAATTGGTCTTTATTTTACACACTGTATTTTTCATAAGTATGTATTTATATAGCTACATAATAATACCTAAATATGTATTTTTATAGTTTTTACAAACTATCTTAAAAGTTTCATCAAAAACCAAAAAGAGTTTTTAATTTCAAGTTTTAGAATTTTTAAAATGATTCGATTCTCTTAAACACCCTGTATTGTTCTCATGAAAATAGTTTCCATATAGACCATTGTTAAAAGTTTCATCAAGAGAATATAAACACCCAGTAGTCTTTTAATTAGTATAGTTTTCTTACAGACCATTGTGTTCATAAGAAAATATTCTATGAATTGTGAGGATTCTTAGAGAATGGTTTGGTTTTGCTAAACACCCTGTATTTTTTCATTAGTATAATTTTTTTACAATCATGAAAAGTTTCATAAAAAAAAATAAATTCCATAAATTTTGTGGATCTAGAGAATGGTTCTTTATATTACACCATATAATTTTTAATAAGTATGTATTCATATACATAATAATACCTAAGTATATATTTTTATAGTTTTTGACAAACTATTGTAAAATGTTTCATCAGAAAGCAAAAAAAAATTTAAATCCACGAATTTTCAGGATTTTTAGGGAACAGTTCAGTTTTTAAACACCCCGTATTTGTTCAATAGTATATTTTTCCTACAGAACATTGTAAAAGTTTCATCAAAAGAATTTTTAATTCCATGAATTTTGTTGATTTTTAGAGAATGGTTCGGTTTTTAAACCTCCTGTATTTTTCATTAGTATAGTTTTAACAAACTAATGTGAAATGTTTCATCAAAAGAATTTTTAACTCCATGAATTTTGAGGATTTTTAGAGAATGGTTCGTTATTTTTAAATCGTCTGTATTTCTTTATTGCGATATTTTTCCTACAGAACATTGTATAAAATTTCATCAAAAGAATTTTTAATTCAATGATTTTGAAAAATTTTCCATGAATTTTGGGAGTTTCAATATTGGTTCAGTCTTTTAAACTCCCAGTAGTTCTTTAATTAGTATAGTTTTCTTACAGACCATTGTGAAAAGTTTCATAAAAAAATAACTTCCATAAATTTCTAGATTTCTAGAGAATGGTTCTTTATTTTACACCCTGTATTTTTCATAAGTATGTATTCATATACATAATAATACCTAAGTATATATTTTTATAGTTTTTACAAACTATTGTAAAGTTTCATCAGAGAGCAAAAAAAAATTTAATCCACAAATGTTCAGGATTTTTAGGGAACGGTTCGGTTTTTTAAACCCCCTGTATTTTTTCATTAATATAGATTTTTACAAAGTATTGTATAAAGTTTCATCAAAAAGAATTTTCAAATTCCATGAATTTTGAGGATTTTTAGAGAATGGTTCGTTATTTTTAAACACTCTGTATTTCTTAATTAGTATATTTTTCCTACAGAACATTGTATAAAATTTCATCAAACAGAATTTTTTAATTCCAAGAATTTTGAAAATTTTTAGAGAATGGTTCGTTATTTTTAAACACTCTGTATTTTTAATTAGTATATTTTTCCTACAGAACATTGTATAAAGTTTCATCAAAAAGAATTTTTTAATTCCATGAATTTTGAAAATTTTTAGAGAATGGTTCGTTATTATTAAACACTCTGTATTTGCTTCGATAGTGAGTGTCATAATAAATCCTTGATGGAAGTTTAATAAAAAAAAAATAAAATTCCATGAATTTTGGGAGTTTCAATATTTGTTCAGTTTTCTTAAACACCCAGTAGTTTTTTAATTAGTATATATTTCTTAGAGACCATCGTGAAAAGGTTAATAAAAAAATATTCAATGAATTATTGTGGGGATTCTTAGAGTATGGTTTGGTTTCGTTAAGCACCCTGTATATTTTCATTAGTATAATATTTTTACAATCGTGAAAAGTTTCATAAAAAAAATAAATTCCATAAATTTTGTGGATCTAGAGAATGGTTCTTTATTTTACACCCTGTATTTTTTCATAATTATGTATTCATATACATAATAATAACAAAGTATATATTTTTTATATTTTTTTTACAAACTATTGTAAAAATTTTCATCAGAAAGAAAAAAAAAAATTTTAATCCACAAATGTTCAGGATTTTTAGGGAATGGTTCGGATTTTTAAACACCCCGTATTTTTCGATAATTAGTGCGGTAAGAGTCCCCGACGGAAGTTTCGTACCAAAAAAATTTTCAGTTCCCTTAATTTTTACATTTTTTTAACGTTCGACATTTTTCCAACACTTTGCATTTAAGACGGGCCTACGAACGTCACAGAACCCCTCCGAAGCGAAAAAACCGAAAATTTCCTCAAATCTGTAATTTTTATTTTTTCTCGTCAATTTTATCGTAACACCCCGTACATCGAGCTTTTTGAGTCGCACTGTATATAAGCGAAGCGACTTGAAGTCTGCCATATTGTCTAGCTCACTGATACCACCTATTCATTCTATTTATGCAAAGTTCAATGCAAATAGCAATAGCGGATGGAAATATTTGACAGCTGTTCTATGGCTTCCGTCATTTTGACCCCGTCTTGGTCTGCCATATTGTCTAGCTCACTGATACCACCTATTCATTCTATTTATGCAAAGTTCAATGCAAATAGCAATAGCGGATGGAAATATTTGACAGCTGTTCTATGGCTTCCGTCATTTTGACCCCGTCTTGCTTAGAATTTTCGCAAATTTCGATACGAAAACGAATTCAAAACCAAACGCTCGCATAACACAACGTATCTAATGACTTCAAATTTACCGTTTTCGGCATTTGGGGGCCTCCGGTCGGCCCATTTAGCGAAATTTTCTGCGATTTATTCGGAAATGTCACCGCGCACTCGCCATTTGACGTTTCTGTAGTAGACGCAAATTTCCGCAATTTTCACTATAAAATCGAATTTTAAAAACAGATCTGAGGCACACGACACATTGTAGAAGGTTCAAAGTTTACGTTTCGATATGGCTTTATGGAAATAAAGGGGTACTTACTTTGCAAAATGTAACGTTTTGAAGGTTTTGTGAGGACCCGCCATATTGCCAGGCTCTTCTCCACGTCTCGGTTCGGTATTACGCAAAATTCGATACAAATTCGAATTCAAAACCCAGCGCTCGCATAACAGAAAGCATCTAGGGACTTTAAATTTACCTTTTCCGGCTTTTGCGGGCCTCCGATCGATCCGTTTAGCGAACGTTCCTAAGTTTTATCCGGAGCTGTCAACGGCACCGCACCGTCCGGCTTGCCGTTTGACGTTTCGGGCGGCCGAACGCACGCGAATGCCGCCGAACGTGTAATTGACCAAAACTTTTGCTATTTTCACTATAAAATCGAATTTTAAACCTAAATCTGAGGCACGCGACACATTGTAGAAGGTTCAAAGTTTACGTTTCGACACGGCTTTCTGGAAATGAATGCGGGAAAATACGAAAATATCGAATCGGAAATAGTTTGACGTCTACCCATATCCGACTGACGTTTCTCCGATTCCCGGGCGATAAGCTCCTCCCGCGCTATCTCCATCCCTCTCGCCGAGAACGGCCGGCGAGGACCCTCCGAAAAACGGAAAATTTACCTCGAAAAATGCGGAAAACGGCCCGCCGAGCGCCTCGTCGCGACGGAGAAAGGACCAAATAAGGAGACTCGCCCGCGCCCGCGTCCCCGACGGGCTCCCGTGAAAAACGTCGCGCGGAGCGAAACCGGCCTCCGGGCGGCTTCCGGACTTCCGATAATGGGCGTGGTTTTCGACTTTTGTCTCGTTTCCTCGCGAAAATCGAAAACCGGCGGCCGCGGACCTCCGGAAAAACGCAAAATTCGCCCCGAAAAAAGTAAAAAGAACCAACCAAAATACGCCTACCGGACAACCGAAAGACCGAAGGGCGCTTCGCGCCCTTCGGCTCGCCGCTGCGCGGCTCGCGAAAAAAGCCTTTGTGGCGGCAAAACCCCACTTTTCCGCCCGCCCGGAGGGAGCGAGAAAAACAACGGATTTTAATATATAAGAACTAGAAAGGTGGCAAGTCGGCATTCGCCGACTTGACCTTTCTTGAGTAGGGTTTTTTAAACACCATGTATTTTTCGATAATTAGTGCGTTAAGAGACCTCCGATGGAAGTTGACTAAAATAAATTAGTCAGTTCTCTTAATTTTGAGACTTTTTAACGTTCAACATTTTCCAACACTTTGTATATAAAACGGTCTTTCGTACATCCGACAACCCATCCGAAGCAAAAAAATAAATTTATTCCATGAATATTGGGAGTTTCAATATTGGTTCAGTTTTCTTAAACACCCTGTATTGTTTTCATTAAAATAGTTTCCATATAGACCATTGTTAAAAGTTTCATCAAAGGAATATTATACTTCCATGAAGCTTTCTAGAGAACGGTCGGTTTTAAACACCCAGTAGTTTTTAATTAGGATAGTTTTCTTACAGACCGTTGTGAAAAGTTTCATTAGAACATATTCCATGAATTGTGAGGATATTTAAAGAATGGTTTGGTTTTGTTAAACACCCCGTATTTTTCATCGGTATAATTTTTACAATCGTGAAAAGTTTCATAAAAAATTAAATTCCATAAATTTTGTGGATCTAGAGAATTGGTCTTTATTTTACACACTGTATTTTTCATAAGTATGTATTTATATAGCTACATAATAATACCTAAATATGTATTTTTATAGTTTTTACAAACTATCTTAAAAGTTTCATCAAAAACCAAAAGAGTTTTTAATTTCAAGTTTTTAGAATTTTTAAAATGATTCGATTCTCTTAAACACCCTGTATTGTTCTCATGAAAATAGTTTCCATATAGACCATTGTTAAAAGTTTCATCAAGAGAATATTATACTTCCATGAAGGTTTAAAGAAAATGGTTCTTTTTTTTTAAACACCCAGTAGTCTTTTAATTAGTATAGTTTTCTTACAGACCATTGTGTTCATAAGAAAATATTCTATGAATTGTGAGGATTCTTAGAGAATGGTTTGGTTTTGCTAAACACCCTGTATTTTTTGATTTGTATATTTTTTTTCAATCATGAAAAGTTTCATTTAAAATAATAAATTGCATAATTTTTGTGGATCTAGAGAATGGTTCTTTATATTACACCTATATTTTTCATACGTATGTATTTATATACATAATAAAACCTAAGTAAATATTTTTATAGTTTTTTGACAAACTATTGTAAAATGTTTCATCAGAAAGCAAAAAAATTTAAATCCACGAATTTTCAGGATTTTTAGGGAACAGTTCGGTTTTAAACACCCGTATTTGTTCAATAGTATATTTTTCCTACAGAACATTGTAAAAGTTTCATCAAAAGAATTTTTAATTCCATGAATTTTGTTGATTTTTAGAGAATGGTTCGGTTTTTAAACCTCCTGTATTTTTTCATTAGTATAGTTTTTAACAAAGTAATGTGAAATGTTTCATCAAAAAAAATTTTTTAACTCCATGAATTTTGAGGATTTTTAGAGAATGGTTCGTTATTTTTAAATCGTCTGTATTTCTTTATTGCGATATTTTTCCTACAGAACATTGTATAAAATTTCATCAAAAGAATTTTTAATTCAATGATTTTGAAAAATTTTCCATGAATTTTGGGAGTTTCAATATTGGTTCAGTCTTTTAAACTCCCAGTAGTTCTTTAATTAGTATAGTTTTCTTACAGACCATTGTGAAAAGTTTCATAAAAAAATAACTTCCATAAATTTCTAGATTTCTAGAGAATGGTTCTTTATTTTACACCCTGTATTTTTCATAAGTATGTATTCATATACATAATAATACCTAAGTATATATTTTTATAGTTTTTACAAACTATTGTAAAGTTTCATCAGAGAGCAAAAAAATTTTAATCCACAAATGTTCAGGATTTTTAGGGAACGGTTCGGTTTTTAAACCCCTGTATTTTTCATTAATATAGATTTTTACAAAGTATTGTATAAAGTTTCATCAAAAAGAATTTTCAAATTCCATGAATTTTGAGGATTTTTAGAGAATGGTTCGTTATTTTTAAACACTCTGTATTTCTTAATTAGTATATTTTTCCTACAGAACATTGTATAAAATTTCATCAAACAGAATTTTTTAATTCCAAGAATTTTGAAAATTTTTAGAGAATGGTTCGTTATTTTTAAACACTCTGTATTTCTTAATTAGTATATTTTTCCTACAGAACATTGTATAAAGTTTCATCAAAAAGAATTTTTTAATTCCATGAATTTTGAAAATTTTTAGAGAATGGTTCGTTATTGTTAAACATTCTGTATTTGCTTCGATAGTGAGTGTCATAATAAATCCTTGATGGAAGTTTAATAAATAAAAAAAAATTTCCATGAATTTTGGGAGTTTCAATATTTGTTCAGTTTTCTTAAACACCCAGTAGTTTTTTAATTAGTATATATTTCTTAGAGACCATCGTGAAAAGGTTAATAAAAAATATTCAATGAATTATTGTGGGGATTCTTAGAGTATGGTTTGGTTTCGTTAAGCACCCTGTATATTTTCATTAGTATAATATTTTTACAATCGTGAAAAGTTTCATAAAAAAAAATAAATTCCATAAATTTTGTGGATCTAGAGAATGGTTCTTTATTTTACACCCTGTATTTTTCATAAGTATGTATTCATATACATAATAATACCAAAGTATATATTTTTATAGTTTTTTGACAAACTAATGTAAAAAGTTTCATCAGAAAGCAAAAAAAAAATTTTAAATCCACGAATTTTCAGGATTTTTAGGGAACAGTTCGGTATTTTTAAACCCCTGTATTTTTCATTAATATAGATTTTTACAAACTATTGTATAAAGTTTCATCAAAAAGAATTTTCTAATTCCATGAATTTTGAGGATTTTTAGAGAATGGTTCGTTATTTTTAAACACTCTGTATTTCTTAATTAGTATATTTTTCATACAGAACATTGTATAAAATTTCATCAAACAGAATTTTTTAATTCAAAGAATTTTGAAAATTTTTAGAGAATGTTTAGTTATTTTTAAACAATCTGTATTTATTAATTAGAATATTTTCCTACAGAACATTGTATAAAGTTTCATCAAAAAAAATATTTTTTAATTCCATGAATTTTGAAAATTTTTAGAGAATGGTTCGTTATTATTAAACACTCGGTATTTGCTTCGATAGTGAGTGTCATAATAAATCCTTGATGGAAGTTTAATAAATAAAAAATTTTCCATGAATTTTGGGAGTTTCAATATTTGTTCAGTTTTCTTAAACACCCAGTAGTTTTTAATTAGTATATATTTCTTAGAGACCATCGTGAAAAGGTTAATAAAAAATATTCAATGAATTATTGTGGGGATTCTTAGAGTATGGTTTGGTTTCGTTAAGCACCCTGTATATTTTCATTAGTATAATATTTTACAATCGTAAAAGTTTCATAAAAAATAAATTTCATAAATTTTGTGGATCTAGAGAATGGTTCTTTATTTTACACCCTGTATTTTTCATAAGTATGTATTCATAGACATAATAATACCAAAGTATATATTTTTATAGTTTTTTACAAACTATTGTAAAAAGTTTCATCAGAAAGAAAAAAAAAATTTTTAATCCACAAATGTTCAGGATTTTTAGGGAATGGTTCGGATTTTTGAAACACCCCGTATTTTTTTCGATAATTAGTGCGGTAAGAGTCCCCCGACGGAAGTTTCGTATCAAAAAAATGTTCAGTTCCCTTAATTTTGACATTTTTTTAACGTTTCACATTTTTCCAACACTTTGCATTTAAGACGGGCCTACGAACGTCACAGAACCCCTCCGAAGCGAAAAAACCGAAAATTTCCTCGAATCTGTAATGTTTATTTTTTCTCGTCAATTTTATCGTAACACCCCGTACATCGAGCTTTTTGAGTCGCACTGTATATAAGCGAAGCGACTTGAAGTCTGCCATATTGTCTAGCTCACTGATACCACCTATTCATTCTATTTATGCAAAGTTCAATGCAAATAGCAATAGCGGATGGAAATATTTGACAGCTGTTCTATGGCTTCCGTCATTTTGACCCCGTCTTGGTCTACCATATTGTCTAGCTCACTGATACCACCTATTCATTCTATTTATGCAAAGTTCAATGCAAATAGCAATAGCGGATGGAAATATTTGACAGCTGTTCTATGGCTTCCGTCATTTTGACCCCGTCTTGCTTAGAATTTTCGCAAATTTCGATACGAAAACGAATTCAAAACCAAACGCTCGCATAACACAACGTATCTAGAGACTTCAAATTTACCGTTTTCGGCCTTAGGGGCCTCGGGTCGACCCATTTAGCGAAATTTTCTGCGATTTATTCGGAAATGTCACCGCGCACTCGCCATTTGACGTTTCTGTAGTAGACGAAAATTTTGCTATTTTCACTATAAAATCGAATTTTAAACCTAAACCTGAGGCACACGACACATTGTAGAAGGTTCAAAGTGTACGTTTCGATATGGCTTTATGGAAATAAAGGGTACTTACTTTTCAGAATGTAATCGTTTTGAAGGTTTTGTGAGGACCCGCCATATTGCCAGGCTCTTCTCCACGTCTCGGTTCGGTATTACGCAAAATTCGATACAAATTCGAATTCAAAACCCAGCGCTCGCATAACAGAAAGCATCTAGGGACTTCAAATTTACCTTTTTTGGCATTCGGGGGGGCTCCGACCGGCCCGTTTAGCGAACGTTCCCAAGTTTTATCCGGAGCTGTCAACGGCACCGCACCGTCCGGCTTGCCGTTTGACGTTTCGGGCGGCCGAGCGAACGCGAATGCCGCCGAACGTGTAATTGACCAAAACTTTCGCTATTTTCACTATAAAATCGAATTTTAAACCTAAATCTGAGGCACGCGACACATTGTAGAAGGTTCAAAGTTTACGTTTCGACACGGCTTTGTGGAAATGAATGCGGGAAAATAGGAAAATATCGAATCCGAAATAGTTTGACGTCTACCCATATCCGACTGACGTTTCTCCAATTCCCGGGCGATAAGCTCCGCCTCCGCTATATCCATCTCGCTCGCCGAGATCGGCCGGCGAGGACCCTCCGAAAAACGGAAAATTTACCTAGAAAAACGCGAAAAACGGCCCGCCGAGCGCCTCGTCGCGACGGAGAAAGGACCAAATAAATAGACTCGCCCGCGGCCGCGTCCCCGACGGGCCCGCCCGAAAAACGTGGAGCGGAGCGAAACCGGCCTCCGGGCGGCTTCCGGACTTCCGATAAGGGGCGTTTTTTTCGACTTTTGTCTCGTTTCCTCGCGAAAACGGAAAAGTAACGCCGGCAGACCTCCGGAAAAACGCAAAATTCGCCCCGAAAAGAGTAAAAAGATCCCACCGAAATACGCCTAAGCTACGCAAAAAAGGCCAAACTCGACTCGGCGCCCCCGGGCTCGCCGCTGCGCGGCTCGCAAAAAAAGCCTTTGTGGCGGCAAAACCCCACTTTTTCGCGCCCCCGGGGGGAGCGAGAGGCCATCGCGTATTTTAATATATTAGAACTAGAAAGGTGGCAAGTCGGCATTCGCCGACTTGACCTTTCTTGAGTAGGGTTAGTTTTTAAACACCATGTATTTTTCGATAATTAGTGCGTTAAGAGACCCCCGATGGAGGTTGAGTAAAATAAATTAGTCAGTTCTCTTAATTTTGAGATTTTTTACCGTTCAACATTTTTCCAACACTTTGCATATAAAACGGTCTTTCGTACATCCGACAACCCATCCGAAGCAAAACAAATAATTTTATTCCATGAATTTTGGGAGTTTCAATATTGGTTCAGTTTTCTTAAACACCCTGTATTGTTTTCATTAAAATAGTTTCCATATAGACCATTGTTAAACGTTTCATCAAAGGAATATTATACTTCCATGAAGGTTTCTAGAGAAAGGTCGGTTTTTTAAACACCCAGTAGTTTTTTAATTAGTATAGTTTTCTTACAGACCGTTGTGAAAAGTTTCATTAGAAAATATTCCATGAATTGTGAGGATTTTTAGAGAATGGTTTGGTTTTGCTAAACACCCTGTATTTTTTCATTAGTATAATTTTTTTACAATCATGAAAAGTTTCATAAAAAAAATTAAATTCCATAAATTTTGTGGATCTAGAGAATGGTTCTTTATATTACACCCTATATTTTTTCATACGTATATATTTATATACATAATAAAACCTAAGTATATATTTTTATAGTTTTTTGACAAACTATTGTAAAATGTTTCATCAGAAAGCAAAAAAAAAATTTAAATCCACGAATTTTCAGGATTTTTAGGGAACAGTTCGGTTTTTTTAAACACCCCCTATTTGTTCTAGAGTATCTATTTCCTACAGAACATTGTAAAAGTTTCATCAAAAGAATTTTTAATTCCATGAATTTTGTTGATTTTTAGAGAATGGTTCGGTTTTTAAACCTCCTGTATTTTTCATTAGTATAGTTTTTAACAAACTAATGTGAAATGTTTCATCAAAAGAATTTTTAACTCCATGAATTTTGAGGATTTTTAGAGAATGGTTCGTTATTTTTAAATCGTCTGTATTTCTTTATTGCGATATTTTTCCTACAGAACATTGTATAAAATTTCATCAAAAGAATTTTTAATTCAATGATTTTGAAAAATTTTCCATGAATTTTGGGAGTTTCAATATTGTTTCAGTCTTTTTAAACTCCCAGTAGTTCTTTAATTAGTATAGTTTTCTTACAGACCATTGTGAAAAGTTTCATAAAAAAAATAACTTCCATAAATTTCTAGATTTCTAGAGAATGGTTCTTTATTTTACACCATGTATTTTTCATAAGTATGTATTCATATACATAATAATACCAAAGTATATGTTTTTTACAGTTTTTCTACAAACTATTGTAAAAAGTTTCATCAGAAAGCAAAAAAAAATTTTAAATCCACGAATGTCCAGGATTTTTAGGGAACGGTTCGGTTTTTAAACCCCTGTATTTTTCATTAATATAGATTTTTACAAAGTATTGTATAAAGTTTCATCAAAAGAATTTTCAAATTCCATGAATTTTGAGGATTTTTAGAGAATGGTTCGTTATTTTTAAACACTCTGTATTTCTTAATTAGTATATTTTTCCTACAGAACATTGTATAAAATTTCATCAAACAGAATTTTTAATTACAAGAATTTTGAAAATTTTTAGAGAATGGTTCGTTATTTTTAAACACTCTGTATTTTTAATTAGTATATTTTTCCTACAGAACATTGTATAAAGTTTCATCAAAAGAATTTTTAATTCCATGAATTTTGAAAATTTTTAGAGAATGGTTCGTTATTATTAAACACTCTGTATTTGCTTCGATAGTGAGTGTCATAATAAATCCTTGATGGAAGTTTAATAAATAAAAAAATTCCATGAATTTTGGGAGTTTCAATATTTGTTCAGTTTTCTTAAACACCCAGTAATTTTTAATTAGTATATATTTCTTAGAGACCATCGTGAAAAGGTTAATAAAAAATATTCAATGAATTATTGTGGGGATTCTTAGAGTATGGTTTGGTTTCGTTAAGCACCCTGTATATTTTCATTAGTATAATATTTTTACAATCGTGAAAAGTTTCATAAAAAAATAAATTCCATAAATTTTGTGGATCTAGAGAATGGTTCTTTATTTTACACCCTGTATTTTTCATAAGTATGTATTCATATACATAATAATACCAAAGTATATATTTTTATAGTTTTTACAAACTATTGTAAAAGTTTCATCAGAAAGAAAAAATTTTAAATCCACAAATATTCAGGATATTTAGGGAACGGTTCGGTATTTTTAAACCCCTGTATTTTTAATTAATATAGATTTTTACAAACTATTGTATAAAGTTTAATCAAAAAGAATTTTCATATTCCATGAATTTTGAGGATTTTTAGAGAATGGTTCGTTATTTTTAAACACTCTGTATTTCTTAATTAGTATATTTTTCATACAGAACATTGTATAAAATTTAATCAAACAGAATTTTTTAATTAAAAGAATTTTGAAAATTTTTAGAGAATGGTTCGTTATTTTAAACACTCTGTATTTTTAATTAGTATATTTTCCTACAGAACATTGTATAAAGTTTCATCAAAAGAATTTTTAATTCCATGAATTTTGAAAATTTTTAGAGAATGGTTCGTTATTAAACACTCTGTATTTGCTTCGTTAGTGAGTGTCATAATAAATCCTTGATGGAAGTTTAATAAATAAAAAAAATTTCCATGAATTTTGGGGGTTTCAATATTGGTTCAGTCTTTTTAAACTCCCAGTAGTTCTTTAATTAGTATATATTTCTTAGAGACCATCGTGAAAAGGTTAATAAAAAATATTCAATGAATTATTGTGGGGATTCTTAGAGTATGGTTTGGTTTCGTTAAGCACCCTGTATATTTTCATTAGTATAATATTTTACAATCGTAAAAGTTTCATAAAAAAATAAATTCCATAAATTTTGTGGATCTAGAGAATGGTTCTTTATTTTACACCCTGTATTTTTTCATAAGTATGTATTCATATACATAATAATACCAAAGTATATATTTTTTATAGTTTTTTTACAAACTATTGTAAAAAGTATCATCAGAAAGAAAAAAAAAATTTTGAATCCACAAATGTTCAGGATTTTTAGGGAATGGTTCGGATTTTTTAAACACCCCGTATTTTTTTCGATAATTAGTGCGGTAAGAGTCCCCCGACGGAAGTTTCGTACCAAAAAAATGTTCAGTTCCTTAATTTTGACATTTTTTTAACGTTTCACATTTTTCCAACACTTTGTATTTAAGACGGGCCTACGAACGTCACAGAACCCCTCGAAGCGAAAAAACCGAAAATTTCCTCGAATCTGTAATTTTTATTTTTCTCGACAATTTTTATCGTAACACCCCGTACATCGAGCTGTTTTGAGTCGCACTGTATATAAGCGAAGCGACTTGAAGTCTGCCATATTGTCTAGCTCACTGATACCACCTATTCATTCTATTTATGCAAAGTTCAATGCAAATAGCAATAGCGGATGGAAATATTTGACAGCTGTTCTATGGCTTCCGTCATTTTGACCCCGTCTTGGTCTGCCATATTGTCTAGCTCACTGATACCACCTATTCATTCTATTTATGCAAAGTTCAATGCAAATAGCAATAGCGGATGGAAATATTTGACAGCTGTTCTATGGCTTCCGTCATTTTGACCCCGTCTTGCTTAGAATTTTCGCAAATTTCGATACGAAAACGAATTCAAAACCAAACGCTCGCATAACACAACGTATCTAGAGACTTCAAATTTACCATTTTCGGCCTTAGGGGGCCTCGGGTCGGCCCATTTAGCGAAATTTTCTGCGATTTATTCGGAAATGTCACCGCGCACTCGCCATTTGACGTTTCTGTAGTAGACGAAAATTTAGCTATTTTCACTATAACATCGAATTTTAAACCTAAACCTGAGGCACACGACACATTGTAGAAGGTTCAAAGTTTACGTTTCGATATGGCTTTATGGAAATAAAGGGGTACTTACTTTGCAAAATGTAACGTTTTGAAGGTTTTGTGAGGACCCGCCATATTGCCAGGCTCTTCCACGTCTCGGTTCGGTATTACGCAAAATTCGATACAAATTCGAATTCAAAACCCAGCGCTCGCATAACAGAAAGCATCTAGGGACTTTAAATTTACCTTTTCCGGCTTTTGCGGGCCTCCGATCGATCCGTTTAGCGAACGTTCCTAAGTTTTATCCGGAGCTGTCAACGGCACCGCACCGTCCGGCCGTCCGGCTTGTCGTTTGACATTTAGGACGGCCGAGCGAACGCGAATGCCGCCGAACGTGTAATTGACCCTAATTTTCGTTATTTTCCCTATAAAATCGAATTTTAAACCTAAATCTGAGGCACGCGACACATTGTAGAAGGTTCAAAGTTTACGTTTCGATATGGCTTTGTTGAAATGAATGCGGGAAAATACGAAAATATCGAATCGGAAATAGTTTGACGTCTACCCATATCCGACTGACGTTTCTCCGATTCCCGGGCGATAAGCTCCTCCCGCGCTATCTCCATCCCTCTCGCCGAGAACGGCCGGCGAGGACCCTCCGAAAAACGGAAAATTTACCTAGAAAACGCGAAAAACGGCCCGCCGAGCGCCTCGTCGCGACGGAGAAAGGACCAAATAAGGAGACTCGCCCGCGCCCGCGTCCCCGACGGGTTCGCCCGAAAACGTCGCGCGGAGCGAAACCGGCCTCCGGGCGGCTTTCGGGCTTCCGATAATGGGCGTGGTTTTCGACTTTTGTCTCGTTTCCTCGCGAAAATCGAAAACCGGCGGCCGCGGACCTCCGGAAAAACGCAAAATTAGCCCCGAAAGAGGTAAAAAGAACCCACCGAAATACGCCTAAGCGACAACCCCGGGACCGAAGGGCGCTTCGCGCCCTTCGGCTCGCCGCTGCGCGGCTCGCCTCAAAAGCCTTTGGTAATGCAAAACCCAACTTTTCCGCCCGCCCGGAGGGAGCGAGAAAAAACAACGGATTTTAATATATAAGAATTTATGTAAGGTACCTACAAAGACTTAATATTTTTGTCTCATATAACAATTTTGAAACATGGTGTTAAATATATGTTTTTATCAATGTAAATTTGTTTATTAAGGAAACAGGGATTTAAGACACAGATTAGTTATTAAACAGATTTACACTAATTACTCCACATACCCTGCACATAGTGTACCAGTGCTTCTCATCATCTTGGATTAAATATTAGACAATATTTAAGAATAATTCTTCCAAATCGATAAATTGGAAGAGACGCAACTATTCAGTGGTCATCACGCTCCCTCGATTTTAGTCCATTGGACATTAGTATTTGAGGATTACGACGAACGATGTTTATTCCGAATCAATTGAGGATATTGATCAACTGAAAAGGTTACAAATGCGGCTGAAAATATTAGCCAATATTAATGTCAGATATCTTTATTGCTTGTTTATAAATTTTCTGTTTAATAACTAATATGATTCTTAAATCTCTGTTTTTCCTTAATAAACAAATTTACCCCCCCCCCCTCCTTCCTACGTTTGTTTTTAGGCGTCGTATACTATAGTATCCTTGAAGATTTAGTTACCTAAATTTCGAAGAGTGAAAATTTGAAGAAATTATAGCGAAAAAACAATTTTAAAAGTTGACCTTGTAGCCAGCCTGTATCGTTTAAAAGAGGCATTTTGTTATACAAGTAGAGTTAAACTGTCATTTTGCCGCCAAAAATACGGTTAACGGGATAACCTGCTTTTTTGTTGCACCCTGTATAATAGTAATATGAATTATGTACTAATACCAGTTGTAAGCGATTTGGTCAAAAGTCATAAAGTATTATAACAATAAGAAAATATTATTATTTAAAAAAATATCATATGCATAATAATTTTAACCTTGATGTTAATAAACTATACAGTTACCATTTCGCCTAAGTAAAATTAATTTTATAATAATTCTGTCTAGCTTGTAGGTACATACCTTTAACAAATTACAACTAAATATTTTCAAACAAAATATCAACAACATCCAAAGTCAATATTTATTTACTGCACTAAATTAATGATTACAAATTGCCCTTCACTTGTTTTCGGTAAGAAGCGATAAAACGAGAAAGAATTTGAAAAATATCGCGACGCCAAGCGTCTCAACGCCGTGCCATTTCTAAACTAACTAGCGGCGGTGGTGTTTAAGTTTGATTCCGTTTGTTTCCTCTCTCTCGCGACTCTATCATAACTCACCGGGAGGTTGATATATGAAGTAACGCAGAAGGTGACACCTCCAACCCATTTAATGATTATACATAATATACAGAGTGAGCCCAACGAAAATTTAACATGGATGTTCTATTTAATTTTGGACGGGGAAAACTGATTATTCGAGTTTCAACATCGTCACTTCAATCCCCGAGCAGTAGGATGAGTATAGTATAGTAGGGGTGAGTATATTGTTGGGAAGCCTCTTACGTCTAAACGGCTTTCCATCGAATCGTTCCATGTCCATGTCCGCTCCAAAATCTGCTAACGTTGCAAAGCTGCGTCCGAAGCAATGGCCAGTGTATTTATTGGCGTTGGAGAGTGCAAGGAAATCCGCTATCTTTTTTGGCATACCTCCAATTGTATTGAGTCCAATTGGCAGGGTACAGTATTTATTACTTTTATATGTTTCGAAGTTTTGCGTACTTACGAAATATATCTAAAAAATTGATACCATCTATTGATCCCTCAGTAATCGTAAACATTCTTGGAACATGAGTTTTTGTGTTCGGAATTTTGACACTAATAAATGACTGACAATCTTTTATGGCATCTACTGTCAAAAATGTGATTTCTTCCCTCCTACATGCTCCAAATACTCCAACGATTAAAACAACTTTGGCTAACAGGAATTCTTGATTCTTGGCTTTATTTATATTTTTATTTCTTTGGTTGATGTCGGAAAGATTTCCTTTAAAAAATGCAATTAGGTTGGCAAATTTGCTTGTACGTTTTTTCAGGTAAATGATGGTACGGAGCATCGAATATTTACTCCACAAAGTTGACAGCCTTAACGTACTGAATAGCTTCAGGAAATAAGTTAGTAATACCTTTTCAGTAAAATTCTCAAGATGTTTTTCTTTGGCCCAGGTTTCAAAGTTGTTGTAGGAGATTTCGTTTAAATTTTTCAAATTTTCGGGCACTAACATGGATAGCGCAGCTTCAGCAGCTTGTTCAATATGCAAATACTCGTCATTATCGCAAATTTTTGGCGATTTTTCGGAAAACTTTGTAGGAAATACGGCGACACGCGATGTTTGAACTAGGCAGAACTTTGCACAAGTGTTATGTGGAACCTTGACATTAAACAATGCATAAACAACGCCTTAGAAGCAGATGGCCTGTCCACTTTTCAAAATGATTAAAAATACAAATAAAAACATAAAAATATCATATTTTCTGCTTTCACAAAAAAAAATCTTATATGAAATTCGTTGTGAAATCGATGGGTTTTAAGCACTCGACGCATTGTCCAACTCAGCTTTCGCCTCGTTGGACAATGTTTGCGCCCCGTGCTTAAAACACACTCGTTTCGAAACTTGTTAGATAAATAGCGATTTTACTTCAGGATCTTGGTACTATACCTACTTTTGTAATTTATCAAGATTTACTCTACCATCTATATTATATGTATCTATAACATTACAAACAAAGAATACTAAAAATTAAGGTGCTAACGTAGAGTTATTATATGTACCATAGAGGCGCCTTCGGCTCCATTTGTTTGTCGCCAACATCATGATTTTGTTTGTAAACACTGGTTCCGTTTTCTTATTGGTCGGCTGGAAAAATCAATATTTATAATAGGTGTTTGAGGTTGTGTTTTGTTAAATAATTATTTATATGCATATATTTTGGATTTTGACTTAAGTAGACTGTATAATAGTGATACAAAAACAATGGGGAAAAGGTGCATAGTATGTAAAAGCTACAAAGAAAAGGAAATCAGATATCACAGGTAGGCATTACTAATCCATTGACGTAGTTATAGGGTTTCATAAAAATCTTTTTATTTCAGATTTCCAAAACATCTAGAATGCCGAAATACATGGATAAATGATATTGGCTATAATAGATAAAGAAAATTATTAGCCAAATCTGCAGCTTGGTTAAAAGAGGCATATATAATCATATTGATTATCTGAATCTCTAGTTTTACATAGTGTTAGGTAGTTTTTATCGTAAATATGGTGTGAAAATCATTTTTAAAAATTACCTCCAGTAAATGTACAACATATATGTATTTTATTAAAATTATTATTATTATTATTAGCGTTCTAATAAATTTAAAATTTATATTGTGCAATGATTTTATCGAATTTATTACAACGCTAATTAGAATTAAGCATAAACAAATTCAAAACAGTGATAAACATTGTATTTTTTGGTATTCTATGCATGCTTTGTACGTCACAAAGTTTGAGATTTTTTTTCTCGGAAATGGTTTATTAGGGCCCGTATGTCATATAAGGATTTTTTTTGTTTATTTTAATGTATTCCATCGTCTGTTAAAATTAAGGCAGTCAAACCCTGTATATGTTTTTGAAAAGCTTTCCATGGTGTCAAAGCAAATAATGGTTTCCATTTAAAAAAATCATGTTTGATTCTTAATTTGGTAATCATTCAGCATATAAAAAAAGAACAGAACGCCATTGAATTATTCTTCCAAAAATTGACAAATTAGGTATTTAAATTTTTCTGTATCTCTTCATATAAGCGAGATGTAGCTGAAGTTACAAAAAAATCATAAACTGGTTATAAATTTAAAAACCTTTTTATAATTGTAATTTATGTTAAAAGAACAACTATATAATTAATTAACATTGTAAAAATCTAAAATGTTTATCAATTTTGACTCCTTCAATAAAAAATAGACCTACGCCTCTGTACTTGGTACGAAATGTTTACAATAGCTTCCCCCGGCATTCCCCCCAAATCCACACTTGTTTGTTTATGTATCGGACAAACAAACTATGTGCGATAGATATGTAAGGGCACCTCTATGGTACATATAATAACTCTATGGTGCTAACGTAGGCTATTCCTTAGTTTTGAAACAATCGAGAAGTTTGAGTTCTATTTACGGCTAAATGTCCAATGGGCGAAGGCCAATAAAAGAAGTAGAAGAAGGAGTTCTATTTCTACTTTTTATTTCTATGGATTTTTCGAAGTCTGTGGTATATTTTGCGGCTGTGGCGAGTCGAGAGCAAGAAGATCACAGATTATACTGAACTTGAACTACTAGAAGATATTTTGGTTTTGTAAACAAAGTTAGTGTGGTTAGTGTACCGGTTGTTTATAATAAGTTTCAATAAAAATGACCAACACAACAATGAATAATAGTGCTAATCCTTCTAAAGAAGAGGATCCCGATGCCAGAAACTTAATTAAAAGTCGAGAATTTATGTATAAACTTATAATAAGGTAAATATGTTATAACCTTAAAATCGTTATTAAAAATTACTATTTTCTGTTATACCTTGGCAGCCAACTTTTCTACGATGGTCATCAAAGCATAGGTACGAACTTGCAGCAAGCAGTACAAGCTGAACCAAATTCTGCCCCTAGTGACAGACTCTTCCACTTACTCTTGGCAGGTCTCGAACATGAACCGGACCGCAAAGACAGGGGACCACATATTGGAATTGGCAATAATCAGATTGGTCCCGGTTTGGGTAACTATCAGTTAATACAGTGATCTGTAGAAAAATATATTCATTTGTGTGTTTTATGCCTATATAGATTTGGAATTTGAAACGGAGTCGAACATTCCTGCTCCTGAACCGGCATTATACGAAACTGCTTATGTAACATCCCATAAAGGAAACTGTAGAGCAGGTTGTTTCTCATCAGACGGACAACTAATAGCGACAGGCAGTGTAGATGCCAGCATTAAAATTCTTGACGTGGATAGGATGCTTGCCAAATCAGCTCCTGACGAAATGGATCCGTCTAGAGGAGAACAACAAGGCCATCCTGTAATTAGGACTTTATATGACCATATGGAGGAAGTGACTTGTTTGGAATTTCACCCGAAAGAACCTGTGTTGTGTTCGGGGTCTAAAGACAATTCTATAAAGTTATTCGACATATCAAAGGCAAGCGTGAAAAAGGCATTCAAAACTATAACAGTAAGTATCAGTACATTTAATTATTAACACTGGCATACAAAAAAAGTTGTTTGAAGATATCCACCATAATATTCTCATGTATTTTAACGAGGACAAGATTTGAGCCATCAATAAAAATGGTCAGAATGTTTAAAAAATAGTCAGTTTCATGAATCGGGAGGGAATAAATTGCTCGGAACAGTCAAACTATTTGACATGTATTTTTGTATGAATAACAGGAATTTAACACCTGTAGCAAACAGCCACGGTTAGTCGTCAGCGGTGCCGCCAGGCGTATACCGGTATCGAGCTAGAGCTTCATCAGTTTTGTGTAAGTGTTAGGTGTTTACCTCAAATTGTAAAAGGTGTATAAAAGACAAAAGCATAATAGGTGTAAGTGTTATGTATTGTCATCTTTCTGTTTGGTAATTTATTGTTTGTTTTTTCCGGACATTGCAGTTTCTGAAAATTGAAGGTGAATTCCCTTGACTTTGATTTTATACTTACTAAATTTAAGCAACCATTCATATAACACTGTGGGGGCAGTTATACAGAGTGTTTAATTGAGGAATGTATATTATATATATATATAGATGCATTTTCCAATAATGGCTGTATTAATAGCAATAATTTAGCAATCTTTAATGTATAATAAGCAACAAATAACTCGTTGATTCTTTCTATAGTACAGTATAGTACACAATATCAGGTCGCTCTTTGCTTGTGGCCATTTCAAGGCCCAACATTGTGTAGCCAGTGACCACTAGATGTAGACACATACCACATCTCGCATAGAATCTACAAGGGTAGATTAATAAGTACCTGTGTTTGAAGACAGGTGGCGTTGTTGAAATTGACATTACCATTGTGTACTCCTATCTGTCAAATGACACCGTAATTTCGGATCGTCTGCCGGACAACCTAACTGCTCTTTAAAAGCAGATTAACAACCACGTTTAAATTTGTTGAACCAATATCTCATCATTGTCATAGATGGTGAAGGATGCCAATAGCGCTTATATTTATTTGCATATTCTTCCATGTTATCGAGAAGTACGAAACAGGTGTGATACAACTGGCTGACAAATAAAAACTAATCTATGAATGAGTCAGAAATTTAGTATGGTGTCGTTTGACAGATGTCGGTACAAGACGGCATTGTCAACTTCCCTCAACAGTGTCACCTGTCTTCAACTAGAAGCACTTATTGATTGACACTCGTAATGTTAGTTCAGTTTAATAATTTACCAGTTTTAACTAAATCACCATTGTTATAAATTACCATGTATAAATTGCATTAAATTATCCTAAATTGTAGAAATTTTAATGAATTGATGCACAAAATTTTATTCAGCTTTCCTGAATAATTTAATTCTTCCCTCAGATTTTTAAAATCAAAATTCTTTTAATTTTCTAGTAATTTTTTGCCAATTTACTAAAAATTTAAGGGCACTGGATTAAGTTTGACATGGAATTCATCAAAATACATGAGAATATCATTGAGTATTGCCTGTAATTATTTATTTGGAATACCCAATTAAATAAAATAGTGGGTATCTTCGAACAACATTTTTTTTTATGTGCCGGTATAATAAGTGACGAGACAACTAAATTGTTTATATGTCCCAAGGAAGCTGAGCCGATAAAAGCAATGTCCTTCCATCCCGGAGGCGACCACTTAATAGTAGCTACTAACCACCCAGTCGTTCGCCTCTACGATATGAACACTCTCCAGTGTTTCGTCTGTGCTTTTTCGAATCATCAGCACACCCAAACCGTCACCAATCTGAAATGGTCCAAGGAGGCAAAACTGTTTGCAACATGCAGCAAGGATGGTAACATTAAGTTATGGGACGGCGTGTCTAATCGTTGCATAAACACGTTTGTCAAAGCTCATGACGGTTTGGAAGTATGCTCTGTTGAATTTTCTAGGAACGGGAAGTATTTGTTATCAGCTGGAAAAAACTCAATCTGCAAGTTGTGGGAGTTAACAACTAGTCGCTGTTTAATTGCATATACAGGTAATTAATAATCATAGATATGGTGTGTTCAATAATGCCTGAGATTTATGTGTTGACGGACATTAGGTAACCAAAATTACACATGTAGTAACGATAAAAACAAATCAATAAAATATATAATATACAGTGATTCAGAACTTATCTAAAAAAATTTTTAATGTACAGGGAAATCTTACAAATACAATTTTGTATAAAATTAAAAAAAGGAAATGATTTAAAATCACACGCATGGCACTGGAGACTGGACCACTATAAAACCTGATCTATAATCGGTGACTGGACAAAAAATTGAAGGAAATTCCTATTTTAATGCAGCAAATTCAACTGCTTTTGTCGCTATTGTTATTAATTATTAATAGAATTAATTTGTGTTTTTAATTAGTAACATAGTTTGACATACCTGATATTACAATAAAATTTTGAGCCCGTCTTACCAAGTTTCTACAAACTAACACTTATGTTTCTGCTTTTTGTCCATTTTGAAATTTAAGTTATTGGCAGCAGCTAAGATACATTTGCGTAAATCATGCACACTGCTGCAATACGCCGTTTGTGTCCTGGATCTTCATCTCTTCTACGATTCGGTTGCAAATTTCCCACGTCACGCCTACATCTACACTACATTTGCACTCACTGTACACCGTTGTAAAAGTAGCTGCATTAGGCACATGTTTACCGGGAAATCGTTCTCCTAAAGCATTTTCACTTCATCATAAATTGAAACGATACCCATCCAAAGTTAATACAATAAGTAATCGAATATTTAAAATCGCCTAGCTAGTGACTACAGTAGCCCAGCGATGTAAAGGTTGAAACTACTAGAACTTTAATAATTTTTTTCTCGAAAACTATAAGGATTTTACAAATTTTTTTTACGATATTGACTCCATTTTTCATGATCTATTCCCAAATTTGTTTAGATCTGAATCATCCTGTATAAAAAGGATTATGGGTTCTTGAAGTTCTGAAAAATATTCTTTGTTTAATTCAGCAAAGAAGAATTTGTTGATTTTTTTTTATTTGTACAAATAACAGATGTACATGGTCAACAAAATTACGAACCAAATTTTTATCATCTTTTATGAACATATAGAACTCAATAGGGTGGTAAATTCAAATATTTATGAAAATTCTTTGTAGGTATTTACTGTTGTATTTCACAAACTGTAAATTTTTAATATAAATACTAAATTAATCTAATTAATTAATCGATGTACAATCGTTTGCAATAATAATGACACTCTCTTAAAACAGTTTTTGAACTTCTGGAAGCTCTGAATAGAAATTTCATTAAATCTCTCTTGGTAAGTGAAACAACTAATAACTAATGTTATAAATTTAAAGCAGATTTCAATATGAATACGTCAGAAGTTCAAAAGAAATCGCAAAATTTATTTTAGTGTCATTAATATTGCAAACGATAGTACAAGTACATATAAAGAGATAATTCTAATCTAACCATGCTAATAAATTAGTATGAGCAGGTACAAAATGATCATGAACCAGATATTTGAGAAATCAATAAAGTAAAACACTGATCAGAGCGGAACACAAAAAAAGAACAAAAGAATCGTAATTATTTAATACTATACCTACAATTGTAAAAAATAAATTGATATAATAAAATAAAATAACAATCAATAAATGTTACGAGTCCCATGCAAAAAATATTGTTTACAATTTTTCTTAAAATTTAAAATTCTGTAGTTTTTAGATTTTGCAGGTAGGAGTACTATAGTTGCGGCAAGAATTCAGACAACTTACGTCATGGCTGACATTACGCAAATGTTTTTATTGTCAACATAATTTTCAATAGTTTGTCACCTTAAATAGTTATTTATGCAACAAGTGCAAAAAGTAAGCGTTTATTAACATTTAGTGTAGTATATAGTTTTATTTTTCTTAGTTGCAGTTTCTTAAATATTTTGTTGATGAAATAATGAATTATGCATTTGTTGGTATGAGATAAGTCCTCTGAATTCTTGCCACTATATCAGCGTCAATATCAATTATCAAATTTTGACATTTGATATTTACTGAACTGACATTTGACCTAGGGTCCTAGTTAATAACTTCATTAGTAATTTCTCAAATACAGTAGACTCGCGATACCCAACACAAAATGCACCAGGGGCCTTCACGGAATCGAATTTGTTCACGTTAATGAAAGTATACAAAAAGTGAAAAAGAAGCAAGTAGTCTAGTCTGTAGCATTTTATTTATTAAGCTCTACATCTGTTTTTGTAACAAATGTAGTTATTTTACTTTGAACTTGTTTAGATGACAACTTTTTCAATATTGCGTTTTCGAAAACAGCTCTAAGACTAAGAATATCACTGATCTCCAGTGAATTCTGCTCCGCCCACTGTTATTACAGTGTTGATTGCTTCAATTGCGTTTGTTTACGTTACCGGGAGAAGCGGTGTTCACGTTACAAGGTAGATAATGGAACCAATATAGTGTTCATGTTACGGCAAAGTTCACATAAACGCAAGTTCATGCTATCGCAAGTCTACTGCACCAACTTAAGAAAAAAAATTTTTTTTAATACCAAAATCAATCTAATTGTGTGGGACATTATTGAAGATTATTTACTTATTTATTCTTTAATTTTATAGGCGCGGGAACCACAGGAAAGCAGGAATATGAAGCACAAGCCGTATTTAATCACACCGAAGACTATGTGTTATTCCCCGACGAAGCGACCACTTCTTTATGTGCTTGGAACTCCAGGAACGCATCCAGGAAACAGCTGATGTCTTTGGGGCATAACGGAGCAGTTAGACTGATTGCACATTCCCCAACACAAGCAGCGTTTCTGACCTGCTCAGATGATTTCCGAGCCAGATTTTGGTACAGAAGGACTCCTACTTTGTAATAACTGATGATATAATTAATACTGTAAGTTTATTTGTGTAACAATATTAAGAAATAAAAAATTTATTTAAAAATTTTTTCTACATTTTTTATTTTAATTTAATTTTTATTTATCTTATATTTATTAAATTATTTATGTGTATAAAAAAATAGTCTTATTTTGACAAATATTACTGTTTTTGAGTAATTCATCATTTAGTTCAACTGGAGTGCCACATTTGTAGGTACTAGAATAAGGGTACTAGTTTTTAGGGGGGCAAGAAGAGGCAACTATCCCCTTTGCAAAAAAGCCTCTTATCAAAAAAACAAAATTAAATAATTTTCAGTTATAATTTAAGTACACAACATTCATGCACTGGGCGTTCTGTTTTTTTCTTCTAATACGTAATTGTAATACGCATTTTCGAGTATTTTATTTTTTATATTATAATACCTTTAATATTTTGTTATGGTTTTGAAAATATGATGCTTAAGAATTATATGGACCTGATAATAATATATCAATATTAAAATACATATTTGTTTCTGGTTTAATATTTTTCTGCATTTGCCTCCTTGAAAAATTTTGTAATGACGCCATGTCCGTAACTGAACCCCTTTAAGTTAATGAAAGCGCCATGGTGTGCAGAAGTTTTTGATTGTAAATGAATGTTGTCGTTTATTATAATTTGTAAGTGATGGTTTTATTTTATTTTAAATTTATGTGATAGAGTCACTCATTACATGACTGTTATATTAACAAACTGTAAATGGGCTCATAAATTAATAAATACATAAGGAAATTTAATAGAAAACGTAAAATAACACAGTAAAAGAAACAATCATATATTTCCTAAAATATTTAAATAAATATAGATGATCACAAAAAAATCATTAAATATCAATGTACAAAATAAATCAAGGTACGTAAAAATTTAATCTATGTGATCGTGATTTGCATGTGCTTCCGATTCCCTCCAATTGCTCTGAATGGCCTCAATAATCCACGTCCACCATTTAGATTTAGTAAAGTAATATCCACTACATAATATAATAAACAACCATGAAATAATTAAAAATATATCAGACTCTTTAGAAGGGCTGCTAACGACTGGGCCTGCAAAGTCCGCAGAAGTCACGATTGACTTTTCCATAGCAGTAAGACCAGTATATTTTGATATAAACTTTGAAAACATTTCCAGGGTATACTCCGATTCATTAAATTTGGCAATAGGCCTTCCGCTATGAAACAGCATCAATGACGGTACACCTACGATTCCATTTTGGGTGTTAAATAAGTGATACATCATGGCATTTATGGCAACCATTTTAATGTCTGGGAAAGCTCTTGGCAGAGCATTGTAATAGGGTGCGGCCATACTGGAGAAAGGACAGTATTTTGAATAAAATAGCACTACCACACAAAGTCCAGGAACATCCCGATCTGTCACCTTAGGATCGGCTTGTAATAATTTGATTAACTCTGTGTCATTGGTTAACTGAACGATAGAAGTTCCCATCTCAGGCAAACACTTGACATATTTCCGAGTTTTATTAACGATTTCTTCGGCACTTTGTACTGTGTCATTAACGGTCAAGTTCGTATTTAATTCGGTTACATTAACTTCATTTACAGTGGTGCTACCTTCCTGGCTTTCCAAATTCAATACTCCTTCATTTTCTGATTTTAATAAAATCGGTTCAGAATTACGTTCGTCACAATTACATAGAGAAAATAATACTACAAAAATACATTTATATAATATAACCGATTCCAACATTTTACTACAATTACTAATTAGACTTTTTTACATATTATTTACAAATATAAATAGGTTATATTTCTCATTATTATTATTCCATGTTCCATTATCTACTTTATTTATAGGAACGTTCTATCCAACAAACTTCTTAATTTCAGTTGTTCTGAATGCTGTGTTCAATTTCGTGTATTAACTGAACTCTCAAGTAAATAGAAGGCGACTACAGCAATTATTGCCCATTTTGTTACATGATACAATCGTTGTTTGTACAAACAACAATATTAGGTCTATTTTACTTAAAGATCTCAGTTAATTAACCAATCAGCATACAGAATAGATGATAGTCTCAAGAAAGATAATATGTTATTCTTAATTTGTTCCTATTGTTCATAGATATATTTTTATTTCTAAAGCCTTGTTCTCATGAAAGCGAATATTTTAGCTACTTTCACCTACTGTAACATTTTCTATTATTTTCTTCATAAAACGTCATTGACTGATATGGTAGATTGTGAGAAGCTCAATTTACACTTACTTATCACTGATCCCACATATAGATGAAAATAGCGCGTTCCTGTAGATTACCCCGTGTGTAATATAGGGTTTGTTCCAACAACAGCCAGAATCGATTCCGAACCGTCCAGAATTAGTCAGTCAGTTCAGTTGTTAATGTACTCTCGGCGAATGCGACGTAAGACGGAGTTGGTGAAACATTTCTGATAGTTCTGAACCAGTTCTCAACGGCTGTTGGAACAGACCTATATCTATATCCCTACCCCATAGATAACGCAGATTGGACCCTGTAGATATCTATGTCCCTGTAGTTAATTACCCCATAGATTATGACAAATACTGTAATAATGTTTAATTGATGTGCAGTGGTGTTCCGTGGGTGGACAAAAAATCTGTGTGTCAAATTTAATAAGTAATGGATTTCAATATTATTTAGTCAAAATAAAGTTTGAAACCTTATTCGAGTCTTTAGTTGCACAATATAAGATAGATACAGATTAAAAATGTACCTTCATGTAAGTAGTTTAATTAAATTTTAATAAATTGCTTTAACCTCACCATGGATACTTTTTCAGAGAAACTTTTTATTTATACCATTACTAGTGCTATTATGGGTGCCAAACACCTATCAGTTTTATGTCCCAGGGATGGCACCTACAGATTTCAAAAAGGGTGACCCTATTGAAGTAAAAGCAGTTAAAATGACTAGTATACACACACAATTACCTTACGAATATTATTCATTACGTTTCTGCCTACCTAAAGGAGGTTCAGCTGCAATACATTACAAATCTGAGAACCTGGGCGAAGTATTGAGAGGTGATCGTATAGTAAATACTCCGTATGTAGTCAAAATGGCAGAGGAGACGCCTTGTACATTACTGTGTAATTCTCCAGAAAGTCCTATTTACTGGAGCGTTGGAGAATCTCAGACGGTTGTTGACAGAATACAACACGAATATTTTGTTCACCTGTAAGTTAATATATTGTACTTTAAGATTTAGTAGGTTACAAATAATTTGATTCAAAATAATAGTGAAATTGGGTTATCTATTTAAACGAGTGAATTTCAAGATAGTTTAGTAGCAAACTCAATTATTGTCATTCTAAACTGAAATTTTGTTTTATATTAATTTGTAGCATTAAACCTTGAAACATATTAGGTATGTGATCAAATTAATGGGTACATTTGGATATGAAACTAAAATATGACCTTGACTAAAGTTGGTATTTTTCTAATATTACTTTATCAAGAAATGTTATAAATTGATTTTATATTTATTATATTAATTTAAAATTTATTTTATAATAAATTTACAAAAAAAAAAAAAAAATTGTAGGTTAGTAGATAATTTACCTGCAGCTACACCGATATTCAATCCCGAAACGAATGAAATTCAATACGAGCATGGATATCGACTTGGAAATACAGTGGGGGATAGAAGCTTCATTAATAATCATTTAAAACTGACATTGTTATACCACAACCCTCATCCGTAAGTTATATAAAAAACTGTATGTATGAAAACAGTTCTAACAATAACATTTTAGAAATGTATATCGAGTAGTTGGGTTCCATGCCACAGCTAAATCTATAAGCATGGATGAACTTAAATTTGATGGGAAAACTTGTAATTTTCCTTCGAAACCTAAACCACAAGTTGTTGACCCCGTGGCTGGAACAAAACTGTACTTCACTTATGAGGTCGAGTGGAAAGAATCTTCGGTTAGTTGGGCATCTAGGTGGGATACATATTTGGCAATGAGCGATGCACAGATCCATTGGTTTTCGATTATTAATTCTATTGTCGTCATTTTCTTTTTATCAGGTAATAATTATATTCGTATAATTAATATACTGTAACTTGATTGCTGATTAGATTACTTGAATCAGTACCTACTGAATATCAAACAAGTTTTTATTTGATTTAAACGAGCGAAAAAATTGTATACAATGTGGTGTTTAAGAAACCCTTGTAAAAAATTTTTGAGATGCGCGATTTGAATGTATTTTTTTGTACTGGGTATTTCCTAATTATGTGCAGAAAATTCAAGGGGTATTTTATGATTTAAATTAAGGTAGTTTTGTTAAATAAGTATAGGGTCCCAAGGACCTTGTTTCCAAAGCTGATAAAAAAAATCAATTTAAAATTCATATCTTCTAAACCCCTTGAGATATTTTTGGCAATTTGGTATAATATTTTAGTATCTTGGTGGATATAAAATATAAAATTTGTAGCTTATATAATGTACCAGTGGCGAGACTATGAATACCTTGTGGTATCCAATATTGCGTTATTTTAACTTGTAAATAAAGTTAATATATAATAGTCAAAAAACTTATACAGTCCACTCAGCTAAACCATTTGGTCCTTCGAGCTGGACTACCAACCGACTATTTTGATTTACAAGTCAAAATTCAAAATATTGGGTATAACATGAGAATACAAAATAAATGTCCGTCTTCTCTGTCATCCACTGTGTGATTTCTCTTTCAATGGATACTTTCCAAAGACACGGCAAATTTTCACTCTTGCACACGATGCTCTTGCCTCGATGCAGTCATCGTTCAAACAAAATTAGTTCTCATATGCTGCATTGCAATCTCATCATTTTTTTATTTCTGCAAATTTTTTTGTATCTCTAACCGTTGAGAGACAAATTTTATTTTCTTATCAGGGGAGTACTTGGCGATGAGCTACTGTTTGGAGATGTCACTTGTACACTAAATTTAATATCTTAACTTCTGAAGTACATAGAGGAACAATATTGTAGATTGACAATAATTTTCAAGCATGTCCAATGCCCTTTACATTTTTTAATGGAAATGCAAATTCAATAAATTTAAAACTTTTAAGGCTCTATAAAAAAAATATATGTACTTATATTTGTCAATACAAATTGATGAAATTTGGGCCACAAGGGTTTTAGGTGACGCCACATTGTCAAATTTTTAATAACAAAAATCTTTCAGGTTATTTAAGAATTAAAGAAAATATATATTTTTTAGGAAGTTTACTTTATATCCAATTTTGAAACTGTGTTTCGTATAGGATTTTGTGAAATTTGTATTTTTATTATGTTGATTTAGGGAATAAGTGCTCATTTTATATTCAATTTATTTAGGAATTCTTACTATGATTATGGTAAGGTTGCTGAGGAGAGATATAGCTAAATATAATGCGGATGAAAGTTATGATGAGACTATTGAAGAAACAGGGTGGAAATTGGTGCATGGAGATGTCTTTAGACCGCCCAGAAACTCTAGATTATTTGCAGCACTGGTTGGATCAGGAATACAGATATTTTTAATGTCTTTCATAACGATATGTAAGAGTTTAATTAATTAATTAATACTCACTTTTTATACAATGCTTATATTTTAGTCTTTGCCATGTTGGGTATGCTGTCTCCGGCCTCAAGAGGTGCTTTGACAACAGCGGCTATAACTTTTTACATGATTCACGGTGCAGTCGCAGGTTACTTTTCAGCTCGTTTGTACAAAACCATGAAGGGTCGGGAATGGAAAAAGGCAGCATTTCTTACGGCAGTTTTATACCCGGCTGTTGTCGGTCTTACCTGCTTCTTCCTGAACTTCTTCATTTGGGGAAAAGCCAGTAGCGGAGCCGTACCATTTTCGACTATGATATCTTTGTTCCTTATGTGGGTCTTTATTTCGCTACCCTTGGTATATCTTGGATATTATTTTGGGTATAGGAAGCAACCTTATCAACACCCGGTGAGGACTAATCAGATACCCAGGCAGGTGCCTGAACAACGCTGGTACATGAACCCAGTACTTTGGTGAGTAGATGCTTATACAGGGTGTTTGTGAAATAAGGGTGTTCTTTGGAAAGGGTAATAGAGAACATGAAAATAAACAATATTTATTAAGTAACTTTTAGTGCAAAACGTCATATCAAAATAAACAAAATTATCAAATCAAAAAAGAGAAAATTTTTAAACTGGCGTGTTGTGAACACTATATGACAATTTCAATGTCGTTTGCTAAATTATAGAAATAAACTACTTAGCATAAGTTGATATTAGGTAATTTTATAAAAATTACTCAAATTTCTACAAGCTAATGAGCATGCTTTTAAGGTACTGGGAAAAGTACCTTGTAAAACTATTACTCTAGGTATCTAGTTTCATCGACTATTGCAAATGAGTGTTTGGTGCACAAACACATGTATTAATTTTTAGCATAACTGCTAATTCTTGATTTGAATAGGGTGTTTATAAATAAAACAATGTAATTTACTCTGCAAAAATATATAAATTATAAACAGTTTAATGACGTCTGAAGTACATTGTAAACAGTTGCTTAAGTAGACTGATACAGGTACAGACTAAGTTTTGTGTAATAATTCTTGATTCATTTTCTGGATCTTAGGACATTTTAACCCACAGGTTGCCAACGGTCAAATCGACATCTGCTGATTTGGCACTTTCTATAGTCAGGTTTCAAAATAAAAATAAATAAAAATCTAGCCTCAAAAAAGTTACATCATAAAATGTGACAAGGTTACAGTATTAGCAACTTCTAACGAGTGACTAAATACTATCAACAGTGACATAGTTAGCCTCTTAAAAACTTACCGATATTAAATTTTAATGAAATAATAAATGTTTTATGGAAGTTATATGTCTAAAATTAAATTTATAAAAAACTTATTAACAGCTTGATGGATGCTTAGGAAGAGCAGATTCTTGGATATTCTATACCACATAAATGTTTTACACTTATTTTTAGAGCACCCTGTATATCTATTATCAGTGTGTTGCAGATATTCCTCTTATCTGATAGGTAAATTTTATTTTAAACAAGTCTAAGCAAGAAAATAATATAAACTTTTCGCTATATTTAATGATTTCAAATTTTTGTTGCTTTCTGTGATTCAGCTGTGCTTTATTGTGAAATAAAATGTGCTCTGATTTCAAATTCGTAAAATAGTAAAAGTAAATCTTTGGAAATTCATAAAAATCAAGTTTTTTCACTAGCAAACTGCCTCTTTTGAATTCCCAAGACTTACTTGATTTTGTGAATTTGAATTTATAGCACATTTTATTCGACCATCGTCTGCTAAATCGCAGCAACCGTGCTATATCTAGTCTGTTCCATTGCCTAGTTGCAGTGAATCACTGCGTGTGGCAGCACTCTACAGTACATGTGATGTAGTTGTCAATTGTTTGTATCAGTAATTTGACGACGACGAATTATGACAAAAGTGAAATATATGTTAAGGTATATGTTTGTGTTTACATTATCATTTTAATTTATTAATTGATACATCTTAAAATAATATTGTATTGTGTTTTCCATAGGGAAAGTGAAAGAACAACCACTATTAAATACATATACCGGGTGGCAACAGCAAGTGGGAACACGCTGTAGCTTTTTTATGACTGCTGATAAAAAATTTAAATTTGGTGGATTTATACTAGATGGTGCCAGAAGTTCTTTGAGGTCATTTCGGATTTCATGACATTTCTGGTTTGACCAGAAATGACCGAAAATTTATATTTTTAAATGGGACACCCTGTATTTTTTGACATTTTTGGAATCAGCGGATCATTTTACGTATGGTAGGACCAATTTTGTGACACATTTTCTGGATGTAATTTTTTTTAATTTTTCAAAATAAAACTAGAAGGCCGCGACTGGCAGAAATTGTTTTCTTTTTTGTTTGTAATTATGGAAAAATTCTAAATTTGAATATTTTTGTACATTTTTTTAGTTATAACCACTAAAAATTTCGATTTATTGTATTTCCTTAAAAACTAATTTTTTTCAAATGTAGAGACTGGGCCCTATTGATTTTTTAATTAAGTAATTTTTTTCTGAATTTTGTGGTGCAACAATTTTTAAAATCCATCAAAAAAAAACAATTTCGGTCAAACCGGAAATGTCATGAAATCCGAAATCACCTCAAACAATTCATGGCACCATCTAGTATAAACCCACCCAATTTCAAATTGTTATCAGCAGTCATAAAAAAGTTACAGCGTGTTCCCACTTTCCGTTGTCACCCGGTATATCCAGATTTCTTAAAAATATGAAACAGAAGCACTTTGTGCATGTTAGGGCATAATTTTAGTTTTATATTAAAAGTCAAATTCTGGCATTTCCGATCCTGACATAGTTTCAATAAATAGTAACACAAGTCGCAACACTACAGTACATTGCAAAATTCCATAATGAAATTTGGCTGATTCGACAGACAAGTATTATAAAGGCGACATGATTTGGCAGACAGTGATTCGACAGACAAGCCGAGCTGAATCTCAGAAGGCCATATTTCACCCTACTTTCTTTTGTCTTACAAAAGTTGTGCTACCTATCTGGGGTACCCTGTATAAGTTAGTTGCAGAAAGACTATTGTTTTTATGTAGGTAGAGTAACATATGTCACTTTCAATGGCTAATTTAAAGTTATTTGTAATTTTTTCATCTTAATTAGAAAAACTGAATTCAAATAAAATTTATTGTAACTATATTTTTGTGTAATCTGCTCAAAACTTTTTAAATTAATTAGGAATTTGAAATTATTAAAATTATGTTAAAATAAGCATGTATAGCATGTATGGATTATAGAGTTAATTTTTTTTGTATATATTTCAGTACTTTGATGGCTGGAATTCTGCCTTTTGGAGCAGTATTTATCGAATTATTTTTTATATTTACTGCAATATGGGAAAACCAGTTTTACTATCTCTTTGGATTCTTATTTTTGGTATTTGTCATACTGGTAATTTCTTGCTCACAAATTTCCATCGTTATGGTCTATTTCCAACTATGTGAAGAGGTAAGATTCTCGAATGGAGTTTAAACAATGTCCAAACATTCAATATACTTTTTTTAGGACTATCATTGGTGGTGGAGAAGTTTCATAGTATCCGGAGGATCTGCTTTATACATATTAGGATATTCACTCTTCTACTTTATGACGAAACTTGAAATTACGGAATTTATCCCGACGTTATTATATGTAGGCTACACGGGCTTGATGGTGTTCACGTTTTGGTTGCTTACAGGTACCATAGGATTTTTCGCTGCATATGCCTTCATCCGGAAAATCTATTCGGCCGTAAAGATCGACTAAGCTTAAGGATGAATGTGAGATGTATTTTTTTTTATTACAACGAATGTGTTGTGTACTTTTGTGATGGCTTTTTTTGCTAGTTTAATTTGAATTACGTACTATAACCTACGATAGTTTCATATTTTTTTCTATTTATTTGTTTTAGTGAAAATGTTTAGTTTGTAGTATTATTCTTTATAAAGTGAAGTTGTGGTATGTATGTATGTACAGGGTGAGCAAAACTTGATGTCAATTAACAACTATCTTAAACGTGATTTATTTATTCATTTTTTCCGACATCAAAATTTTGAATAAAAATAAGTGTGGATAATATGGGAAAACACATAACTACCATTACTAGAGAAAGAAACAAAGTAGAACCTTTATTTATCAAAATTTCTCATATTCCTTACTCAATCCTGTTAAAGATCCTCTTATGATGGAACTGAGACATCGAGTTTGCTCACCCTGTACAATACATTTTTCGTACTACCAAATCTTTTGCAATGTTATAAACGAGAAGCGTGCGCTAAGAAAATTCATGACAAAAATATAAATGTTTTCCAGATTCCTTTGATTTTAACTTAACGAATATCTGAGGAAACGACGTTTAAACACTTATTTGCTTATTAAGCAAACACGTCTCTAAATTAAGACAAATATTGAGTTGAACAAGTATTCGACAAACGGTGATTATAAAATTCCAAAACTAAATGCATTTTTCAATTCGGGGGTTATTCGTTTTACCAGTTTCGTCTCGATAATAATTGCACGAGCTGACAAATTTACAGATTGCATTAGAAATTGAAAATGTGTGGAAGCAATGATGTACAGAGTGCAGTATTTTGGAGAGGAGGATTTTGTGTGTGTAATGTACGAAAGTATTTAATTTTTTGGGTAGAATGATGGTCAACCAGTATTCAACATGATTTTTTTATTCGTAATACAATTATTTTACTAGGTTTAATTGTAATTTGATAAATAATGTGTAAAAAAAGTAAGGAATTGTTACTATTTGGATTCAGAGGAATTTTACAATGTTGACATATATGTACAGTGTGTTCACAAATTACTGCTCGAGAGAAAACATCTAATTTTTTATTTTACTGCAAAAAGTAATTCTTCGTCAAATATTTTTAATACCAAAATAATTGGATTGAAATGGGTAAATTTTGAATTTAATATACAGGGTGTTTAGAAAATAAGGAAACATGAAATAGTTACTTTAAGTTTAAAGGAAGTGTATTATTAAAAGATGTTAGTATGTACTACAAAATTTGAAAGAAATTAGAAATGGAAATGATTTCTTCTCAGGTCAGAGTTTTGTGTATACACAATACGTAAATGAAGACTGTTTTCCTATTGATGTACAATTTGTTAAATTTGTTTAATGTTGCTGTATATCGAGATAATTTATTTGTGTGAACGGAATATAGATTTATTTTGAGTAACCCCTGCATTAGTTGTAAATTCTCAATTAATCTTTCTAGGTATTAATTGGCATTGATTATTAAAAGACATTTTTTTATCACCTAGTTATATTAGTGTAGAAAATATTTTTGAAAAGGTAACAAATTTTAATTGTACACTGTACTCAGATCACTTCTGTAAATATTTATGTATATGTACTAATAAAAAATGATTTTTATGTAGTTTTATTTTATTTTGTTTGTTCATAATATTAAACCTACAGAAAAAGAATTATAAATACAAACTTTTAGCATCTTTCATCTAGACAAATAATGAAATGTGACGTGACCAGCAAATAGGTTAAAACTTAATTTTAGAATTAAAATTGATCTTAATGTTATACAGAATGAGTCCACTTTAAATTCTGAAGTTACAGGAACGGATTGCTTATTGAAAGGTAGGGACAAAAAATGACGACAAAAACAAAAACATGAAAGCGATGGTTCAGTTTCTTTCTTTTTTTTTTTTTTTGAGGACAACTCGGAGTTTCCTGATAAACGTGCCAAATGCAGCTACTTTTACCGCGGTGTGCAGTTAGATCAAGTGTTGTGCAGCGCGAGAGAAATTTGAAACTAAATCGTGAAAGATATGGAGGTCCAGGGTGTTCATGGAGTATTGCAGCAGTGTGGTGTATGAGGTTCAATTATATCTGTATCATATACACGCTACGCTGTGCCTGTCCAAGCAGTAATACCAAGAGAGAAGGATCGGTACCATGGCCGCTATGATCTTTAAATCATTTGGACTTCTTTTTGTGGAGATATTTAAAATATGAAGTATATTGCACCAAAATGGATACATGCTATTGATGATTTACGGAAACGTATCATAGTTGCTGTCAATAATTTACGAGTTCAAAACGGACAAGAAGCAGAAACATTTGTGTTAGTTTGTAGAAACTGGGTAAGACGGGTCTAGAATGTTGTAAGATCAGGTATGTCAAACTATTTTATTAATTAAAACCACACAGTAAATCTATTAATAATTAATAACAATACCGGTGAAAGCAGTTAAATTGGCTGTATAAAATCGGCGTTATAAATTGTTATTTATTTCTTTCCATTTTTGTCTGGTCACAGATTGCCGCCTTATCAGGTTTTACAGCGGTCCATTGCCATGCAGAAGTATATTTTAAATTATTTTCGAACTGCTCATTTTGATTGTTTTTACAAAATTCTATTTGTTAGAATCGCCTGTACACTCAAAAAATTTTTTTTTAGATAAGTTTTTAATAACCTTGTAGCCAGTAAAAGTTAAAAATAAAAATAGGCCTATGAATTTTGACTTTTATTATCTACCAAAATTATTTAAGTCCAGTGTTTTGCCCATTGCTTGGCACAAATAGGTATATACATTCAATATACAGGGTGTCCAAAAATTTCGCGCAAAAAAATTTACGTGGAGTTTCCCACACCCTGGATTTTTATCATTACGTAATTTAGTCACTAGTTCATGTTTGATCAGTTTACATCACACTTTATCAAAAATATTTGTACAAATGTTTTAAAAAAAATTGAATCTCAAAAACCAAGACTTCTGGTATAATGGAGTAAAAATATGAAATGATTGTTCTTAAAAAAATACTATAATATATTTAATTAATCCTAAAATAGTGAGATTAAAATACAAAAAGGTACTTATATTGTGTAATTTTTATTTTTTTTACAATTATTCAGACTTTGCTTTTTGTATTTTACGGTTACTACGCCACTTCCTCACTAATGTCAGTGACATGAAAACAGGAATCATTATTGGTAGAAATAGTGGAATGTAAACAGCGTACCTAAAAATCATTAATTTTATTATATGCCCGATACAATTTTATTTAGTAATACTTACTTTTGATCGTGTGGGAAATATAACAATGCTAATAACGACGGATCACTAAATGCTGCTTCTGAATTCCAAAAGGCAAGTTTAGAATGTTTTAAGGCTAGATCTATATCTCCCTTTTGTAAAAATTCTTCAGCTAGATCAGCGTTTTCAACAGCTATATTAATTTTTTCTCCGACATCGTCACTTATCACAATACTACTAATTTCTGATAAGAGTTGTGCAAGAGATTTTAATGTTCTCCTTGTGGAATCTACCATTTCTTTCGTTTTTCTAATTTTTAGTTTTTCGATATTCTCTACTTCAGTGCCTTCAATTCTAAATAAATGCTGGATTTGAGTTACAAAAGTAGACACGATTAATTTCAGATCTGGTTTAAACTGTTTCGTTTCACATGAATTTTTATCAGGATTAAGAATGTAAATACCACCCCATCTAGGGCTCAGAAAAGCATTTGTTGGAATTTTTATATTTCTGTCACTGTAAATATATAATGGAGTTGAGCAGTATGAAAAATACAAAACTAAATTTATAGTAGGTCTCTGTGAAAGATGAGACCACATTTTTGACTCCAAAGGGCTTATTACATGTGGCAACTGACTTTCTTGTAGAGCGTAATGATCTGACACCTTTCGTGGATTAACTCCGAGATCAGTCAAATATAACCATTGTGATTTAACAACAAAGTCAGCAATTGGTGATATCTGTTTTAAGAATGGTTGTAAGTTTTTGTCAATATCTTCTCCATTCAGCTCAATTTCTATACTATTTGGATCTGGATGGACGAAAGTAATTAGTATGTCATAATCTAAACTTAACGGAATGCCATATTCTTTATTAGATTTATTTTTCAGTTGGACTTCATACATTTCGCTTATAGGTAAATTTGCTCTATACACTCTTGTTGTATACCACCAAACTGGCAAACCCACAATTACTAATATGAAAAAATATGAAAGGATGCTGTATACTCTGTAGTCCGATTCCTTTTCATCTAAAAGCAAAAAAAAGCATTTATTCCGAGGTGATGTTTAAATAAATGTTTACCTTCTTCGCTAGCTGCATTTGTACTTTTATTTGTAGGTTCCTTAGATGACATTTCTCTATTACGTTTTACTTATATTCAACTAAAATTAAAATTGATTTTCGACGATTAGGTTATGTATTTTTGGGTTTGCTAATTTTATAGGTTAAGAAAATGTCAAAATTGTCAACAGAGGGTTCGTTCGGATATTACACTCGGGGTTTGGGATGTGGTAAGTTTTCATTCAAAACTTGTTCTATAATAGCCCTATGACACTTTTCAGCAAAATTACGTATACAATTTTGTTGGTAATTTTTGTTAGAAAAATGTGAATTTTAGTTAATTTATGAATGCCAAAATTGAGCTTTAAATCAAAAAATGTTAAGACATAAAAGTTTGCAAATCAAAGTTGCTATCAAATGAAAAACATGTATTGTTTATTAGAAACCCTATAATTAGTGGGGTCAACAACTTTTGCGCCGTATTGTTCAAGTATTATTAACACAACAAAGCACTTTATTATGGAAATAATGCATGGTACTAAGAAAATATAAAAAAATTTACTTTTAATCAAAAAATACCAAGACGTTTTGCAATCCAAATAAAATTTACCATTATGGACGCAGTTTCGAGACAATAGGCGTACGTTGAAAAATATTTGGAGGGGCGAGAGGGACCGAATTCCCCAATCACGCCTTTAAAAGTTCAAAATGATGTTTTAAAGTTTTTTCCAAGAAAACAGCATAAAGTAAAAAATATTTGTGCCAATTTTTATCTTAACAATTAGTCACTAATCGAAGATCATTTTTTTCAAAATTTTTGATGCCCTCGCAGAAACAGCATTTTCCAGCCCATGTTTATATGAACATATTTTCATATTTTGCGAAGTTTTTATCAATTGCTAAAGTTCAGTAACTGCAGTTCGAAACACCCTGATGTATATTAAAGTGTATCCCATGAAAACAAAAATAAATATTTTCAAATAGTCTCATTCTGTTGCTTTAAAAAATGTATAAAAATATGGCCTGGATTTTTGATTACGGATTTTTTTATATGTTCTGTAAATATTATAAAATGCATTTTTTTTAATTAGTGAAAAATAAAATTATATAGAAACATTTTACTAGATGGAATAAAAAAATAGCCACAAAATATTAAGAGAATTAATTGCATAAGATGTCAATGGACAATTTTTAAATGTTTCCAATATTTATTATAAAAAATATAATTAATGCATGTCAAAATTAAAGTTTTCTAACGAAACAATTTTACTCAACTATTTCACATTTTATTTAGAGAACACCAAAAACAGAAGTTATTGTAACTATTTTCACAACTGAACTGAAATAAGTTATGAATGTATACTCACATTAGAAGCTTTGCAGGATGTTTTTTTATGCAGGTGTTATTAAAAAATTTATTTTTATATACCAAGTCTTTTATGAGAACTTTACAATTTTATTGCACAATACACTATTTCAGTATTAAAACAAATTTAAAATGCATTATTTTTATTAACATGAACTCAGTACAATTGCTGCTTTGGTCAGATACTCTAACACAGCCAAACTAGAAAATATGACAATTTAAACAAAAATAAATACCTACAATGAAAAAAATGTTGGTACAAAATAATAGTTATATACAAAAATAAGGAATGAACTTGAACATATTACAACACATGTTCTAGAAGTCTATACGATTTAATCAACTTCTTCCATGCGGGAAGCATCCTCATCATCACCGGTTTCTGCTACAGGGGCATCGCCTGCTGGAGTTTCATCGGTAACCATAGCTTCTTCCTCATCGATGCCAAGACCCAATTTAATCATTCTGTAGATCCTAGAAGCGTGGACTTGGGGTTCATCTAAAGTGAAACCGGAGCTGAGTAGGGCAGTTTCGTAGAGAAGGATAACCAAGTCTTTGACAGCCTTGTCGTTTTTGTCCACTTCAGCCTTTTGACGTAGATTCTCGATAATGGAATGGTCTGGATTGATTTCGAGATGTTTCTTGGCAGCCATGTAACCCATAGTCGAGGTGTCGCGGAGGGCCTGAGCTTTCATGATACGTTCCATGTTAGCCGTCCAACCATACTGAGATGTTACGATACAGCATGGTGATTCGACAAGACGATTGGATACGACAACTTTTTCTACTTTGTTGTCCAAGATGGTCTTCATGATTTTGCAGAGGCCTTCGAATTTGGCTTTGTCCTCTTCACGTTTCTTCTTCTCGTTTTCGTCTTCTGGCAACTCCAAACCTTCCTTAGTTACCGATACCAACGTTTTACCGTCGTATTCTTTCAACTGTTGGACAACATATTCATCAATGGGTTCAGTCATGTAGACGACTTCAAAACCACGCTTCTTTACACGTTCAACGAAGGCAGAGTGGGCTACCTGCTCTTTGCTTTCGCCCGTGATGTAGTAGATGTGCTTCTGGTTCTCCTGCATGCGACTGGCGTACTCTTTAAGGGAGCAGGCCTCGTCTCCACTGGCAGAAGTGTGATAACGGAGCAAATCGGCCAACTTGGCTCTATTTTGGGAGTCTTCGTGAATGCCCAGTTTCAGGTTCTTCGAAAACTGTTCGTAGAACTTCTTATAGCCGTCCTTATCCTCAGACAATTCCTCGAACAGCTCCAAGCACTTCTTTACCAAGTTCTTGCGGATGACTTTAAGGATCTTGTTTTGCTGTAACATTTCACGAGATATGTTGAGGGGTAAATCTTCGGAATCGACAACACCTTTAATGAAGTTGAGGTATTCGGGGATCAGATCTTCGCAGTTGTCCATGATGAATACACGGCGGACATACAGCTTGATGTTGTTCTTGCGTTTCTTGTTCTCGAAGAGATCGAAGGGTACACGACGAGGGACAAAGAGGAGAGCACGGAATTCCAGCTGACCTTCTACACTGAAATGTTTCACGGCAAGATGATCTTCCCAGTCGTTTGTTAAGGATTTGTAAAATTCGCCGTATTCTTCTTGGCTAATATCGTCTGGATTTCTGGTCCAGATAGGTTTCGTCTTGTTCAGCTCTTCGTCTTCAGTGTATTTTTCTTTAATGGTCTTCTTTTTCTTTTTCTTCTCGTCTTTCTTGTCCTCATCTTCGTCTTCTCCTACGTCTTCAATTTTTGGTTTGTCGGTGTCCTCCTCGTCCTTCTTTTCTTCCTCAGCCTCATCGTCGCTCAGTTCCTTTTCCCTTTCCTTCTCCACCAACAGCTTAATGGGGTATCCAATAAACTGTGAGTGCTTCTTAACAATTTCCTTAATTTTGTTTTCTTCTAGGAATTCAGTCTGGTCTTCTTTGATGTGTAGAATGATTTGTGTACCACGACCCAATGGTTCTCCGTGATCGGGACGAATGGTAAAGCTACCGCCAGCGGAAGATTCCCAGATGTACTGCTCGTCATCATTATGTTTAGAAATAACGGTGACTCGATCGGCAACCAAGTAAGCAGAGTAGAAACCTACACCAAACTGACCAATCATGCTGATATCCGCTCCTGCTTGCAATGCTTCCATAAAGGCTTTGGTTCCAGATTTCGCGATGGTACCCAAGTTGTTGACTAGATCTGCCTTCGTCATGCCAATACCAGTATCAATGATGGTAAGCGTGCCTTCGTTTTTGTTTGGGATGATTTTGATTTGAAGATCCTTGCCGCTGTCGAGACATGATGGATTTGTGAGAGACTGGTAACGGATTTTATCCAGGGCATCTGAAGAGTTGGAAATTAATTCTCTAAGGAAAATTTCTTTGTTCGAGTAGAAAGTGTTAATGATCAAGCTCATCAACTGAGCAATTTCAGCCTGGAAGGCGAAAGTTTCGACTTCACCATTTTGGTTTTCTTCAGGCATCTGCAACAAAAAAAGTATATTTAGTATTACAATGTAACCGAAAAAAATCGCAAAAATCGTTCAAATTTAATGGATGAGGTGCAAAATTTATGACAAAAATTCAAAAATAGCAATAAAAAAAAATTGAATATAAAAATTAGGTAGCTAGGTACTTCCGAATTTATTCGAGAAAAAATACGTTTTGTACACGCACTGTATTGATTCACGGCATGGCATAGTTCAAACAAAAGCCGGCAAGTTTATGAAATTTTTAATAGAACGTCAAAAATTTTACTAAAAAACTCAGCAACTTAAAACTGTACATACCTTGTACTATTTGATGCACAAATTTGCACTATACACAGAATTATTCTATAAAACTGGCTTGAAAAATCCGCTTTGGATATCGCTTCGAGCTCACTGTCGCTTTTACAACTGCTGATTCAATTCTGACACGCCAGTGTTTTGTCGGTTACTTATATAGCCTACTTTTCTCTAGAATAATCCAGACGCGTTTGGAAGCTTTTGGAAGAGAGTCGAAGCTCGCGATTCGTTCTTTGAGTGAGATGGAAATATCTTTCTTCTTTTTCTACTTCCGCTGGTTTACGCGGTAAATTTAATAATAAATATTAATTTGGTAAATGGTATTTGTTAACAATTTCGTAATATTTCCTAAATACACATAATTTTGGAAAAATAATTTTGATCAGTATAGATTTGATTACGGTTTATGTTTTATATTTAGGTATATCTAGATATAAGTCAAGGGTATAAAGTATACTTATACCCTTATTATAATAATTAAGAAAAATTACAAATATGATAAAGATAAAAAGAGCATAAAATACTTTAGTGGGTACAATAGATAGAATTTTAATAATATATAGGTATTAGTAAAAACTATAAAAATTTTAATAAATGAATATATATAAATACCAAGATAGGTCTTTATAGGTACCTTTATTTCTTTAATATTAATTCATCATTAAAAGTTTATTTTAATAAGATAATCTAACTATGTAATTAATGGTATTTTACATGGTAATTTTCTTTTTAAAAATAGTATACCTTTATTTTGTTGATAATTCCCTTCATACACGTACTACCCTTGTACTACCTATATCCTATATATAACATGTCTAATTTAGGTATACGAACAAATATAAGTATCTACCGTTTAAAAAAATACCTATATAGTAATAAATATACAGGTAAAGGTGTATTACCTACTATAGGTAAATGATAAAATTAAATTTATTTATATTTTAATATTAATGAAAACAATGAATCAAAAGTTTAAAATATAGCCATAGCCATAGGTATAGGTATATATACCTATAGCTATTTTTGCGACCCTATGACATAAGCATGTTTTTTTGGAAAATCAAATATGTTAGCTGCATTTCGTCATCGTTAATATTTTTGACCTTCTAGAAAATATTTACCGGGAAATAGAAATGAAACATTTTCTAGAAACATGAACAGGCATCCTAGAACATTCCTTTAAAAACATGTGCAGTTCAGTAGTACAGACACACTTGATGAGGGCGCCAGCATAGTTTTTTTTATTGATTTTGTAATATCCGTTTTGGTTGTTACTGAGTTGGTATTGGAAAGGGGATTGCCATCTTAGTTAGAGATATAGAGAAGAATATATCTAGATCTAGTTCTCTCTTTGTTGTTAAGAATTCATTTTTTATTTTTATATTTATTATTATTATGTTTATAATAATTTGTACTGCGCTAATCGCTAATTGAAATTAATATTTGTACATTATTATTTAATTTCATATCTATTTATTATATTTTCTTTCGTATCGAAAAAGTACTCAAGTGGTAATGACATACCAATAACCAATCATATCAGAGTGTTTTAAAAATGTTCAATTTCTATTGGATACGTTTCCTTTGTTTAGCACAAAAAGTCTCATTTTACTATGATTTTCTTTTGACATTCTGTAAAAACTGTGTTCCGTCCTTTGTTCTTATTTCCCCTACTCTTTTAAACTATTTAAAAATTTTGTAACGTAACGTAACGGTCATTTGCTGTCAGTAAATAGTTTTGAATTTGAAAATTGAAATTTAACTTTTATTTTTGAATTCATAAGTGGTTTTAAGTGAATTATGACTACAGCAGCGCAGAAAAATAAATCTGCCATTACTCTTAAGGGATCTGCTGAAATTGTTTGCGACTATTTAAGTATGTTTCAAATAATGCTATATTTTGAGGTTATACTGTACTATTTTCAGATTACGGGATTAATTCTATCTTATTTCAACGAGGTTTGTATCCCCCCGAATCTTTTAAATCTGAAGAAAACTATGGACTGACTATTTTAATGTCGATGGATAATAAAATCAAAGAATTTTTGTCAACGACTTTAGGTCAATTGAAAGGTTAGTATTTGTAATTTTTAAAATTAACAATTAACGTCTTGAATTAGCAAGGAAAAATATATTATTTTACATTTCTAGGATGGCTTATTGATCGATCTGTGAATAAAATAGCTCTTGTAATAACAAATGTAAAGACACTGGAAGTTATGGAAAGGTGGGATTTTATTGTGGAATATGAGGGGGATTCTAAGACTGACGATCAATCATCTGATAAGCCTTTAAAACAAATTAAAAATGAAATACGGGACGTTTTAAAACAAATAGCCTGCTCTGTGGCATATCTACCTCTTTTAGACTGTTTGTGTAGTTTCGATATTCAAATTTATACAAAAAATGATGTTGATTTACCTTCTGAATGGACTGAAGCGGAGCCAGCTAACATTAAAAATGCTCAAAGTGTGAAAATGAGATCGTTTTCTACAAATATACATAAGATGGACACTGTTGTTACATACAAGAATTATAATTAGAATGTGTATGAACTACCTTCCTTTAAGTTTACTTGTAAGTCCACTTCTACTATTTGTTTTTTTCTAAATACTTTGTTGGTAGTTATCCTATTTTTTTTTATTTATTTATAATCTGTATTTGTAGAATAAGTTTATTGTATACAATGTTTTTTTTTTTGTAATACACAATAAATATGAAATGAGTGTTGCAGCTTGCTCCTAAATGTTAAAAGTAATGAAAAAAATTGTTTCTATGAAATTACAGCTACATATACATTACTTCGGACAGGGTTCAAAATAATAGAAAATTTGTATAATTATTTTTATTATCCAGTTATTGTCAGATTACAAGTTACATTTTTCATACAATTTCTGTTACAATAAATTTTATATCAATTGTCTTTTTGTATATTTATGCATAGTATCTTAAAACTATTCTAATGCCCACATTTATTATATAATTTTGTAATTTAGTATAAATTTATTGGCCCATAAAATTTATTAAAGCATGTCTGTTCTCTTATGGTTCTCTACACAAAATGACTATAAAGTTATTTTCTTACTACTTTGCAATTTCAGAAGTATAAAAATAATTTTCAGTTCTTTAACTGGTGCCTCATATTCTTTTATATGCATGGAAATGAAATTGATGGATACCACAAATGTTCTATTGATTTAAATTTTTTAAAATATGGTTCATTAATTTATTCAAATCAGCACTTTCAAAGTTAATATTTTTAGCTATGCTTATATAAATAATTGCTTAATAAATTTAGACAATTTTTCTTCTCTTGTAGAGCTCAAATCGTGATGACTAATCATTTATAGGTTGGGTTTGTATATGATTTTAAAAAATCAGTCATGAATAGAGGTTCGCTAATTAATGGTACACAAAATAATTTGACTAATTAAATTTGTAAATCAGAATTTAAATTGTACATGTATTTTGTTGCACTGGATATTTCAAATACGATTATCTTGAAAATACACTTTTTGTACAGGCTGTCTCAAATTCGAGGGGGACCATTGCAATCTCAGAAACTATAACATCAAATGCTGTTAAAAAATTGGAAAAATTACGAGTACTTCCGGAGATATCCTGACTTCATTTGAAGACATTTTCTAAAGCTAGGTATTTATATCTTCGATTTTTGTTTTTGAAAAAAAATTACAAAATTAAGACATACGTTTTAGTTTCATAAATCTAAATTTTGGATTATTTGCAATTTTATGTCGCAACGTTTAATAATATAACAAGTGGCTCTTTTTAGACAAGCTTTGTCGAAATCTATAATAAAAGGATCTGTTTTCAAATTAAGTTGTTTGGTGTGGTGGAATTCACCAATGCGCTCTTATTGATTCATTTGAAAAAATCTGATATCTAATTGGTTAGATCCACCACAACAAATGATTGAATTTAAAAACGAGGCAGAAATATCCAAATCCGTATTTAAAATATGAAATTGATGAATCTGAAAAATTTAAAAGTGTCCATTTTGTAGGAAGAAAATATGGCAATGAGAAAGTCCAATTAGTTTTAAAAAGCTTTGTCAAATAAAATCGGAAAAAACTAAAATTGATTTTTCAGAATGTTTTCTCCAATTTTTTTTTTAACAGTATTGAGCAACAAATTATGCAACTCTACCCTAATTTAAGTCTTCTTGTATCTCTTGTAGTTTCTCCTTATGGTTACCTTCGAATTTGAGATAGCCTGTATTAAGAAAAAGAAATTTATAGGGACACAGTGTGCCCATCCTCTATTAGTAATGTCTCAAAACTATGGACGAATTTTGATTTCTCTCCCGTACCTATAATTTTGTACTGATATCTTGACTAGTGATCGAAAATATATTAGAAATAAATAAAATAATTAAATCCTAATAGTTTTACATAATGAACTTTGCTGTGTACCATTAATTATCAGACTACATTTGTTTAATGCTTGTATATCGATAAAATTAATTCATGCAGATATATAGGTACTTTTAATATTGATATTTATTTTGAAATCCTAAGAAATATTTTGCTAAGCAATTATTTCATAATGAAAATAATGCAGTTAAGAATGTAGTAGTACCTCAATTGCAAAGCGAAATATTCAGGCGGGCAGCCATATAAACATCGATCATATTTAGCTTGTTAATAAAGAGTGGCTCATTTTAAGCCACTCACTTGAAAATAGATACATATAGCTGGCAGCGAGAGATTGGCTTTCCCTTGTACGTTCAAAGTAGACAGTTTATAAATGAATTATAGTTTCCTATGATGATTTAAGATTTAACATCTAGTAAACTGAAATTTGTTGTGTTTATTACTGTCATCAGAGTTGTGAATAAGTAAATGTGAAATATGTATAACCTTCAAAAACAGTTCTTACAAAACCAGCATTTTTAATAAGGTATTTTCCTACATTAACTTTTTTAAACTGGCTCAAAATAATTTTGAACAGTGCATTGGTGTGTTGAATCCATGACATCAAAATTAGTTTAAACCATTTCGAAACAGAATCTCATCCTATTTCCAAAATTGACACATACGTTCTTTTTTTGGTTACTTATTTTACATACAAATTTTGAGTTGTCACTTATTTTAATTTTCTGAGATCTGTTAATAACTTCTATTATACTTCATCAATTAAATAAAAATAAAATTTTTCAAATCAATAATGAAACAGTGACAATGAAATATAAAAATGAGATTAAGGGTAAATATAAGATAAATTGTGTTGATATTTGTGGAGAGATTGGCACCCTCTCTGCGGGTATGGTAGGGTGGAAGAATGCTGGCTTGGGTCAATGTGAGAGATTGATACCAGTTGACATTTGACTACCCCCCCTAATTAATGAGGTTTTCCAGGTTTCCCTCATTCCTGCACTGAATGGTGGTTAGGGCCTACCAACGTAAGTTGTTCCTGGGCACAAATGCGGCCTGCTTAATAATAATATGCCGCCCCCTCTCCCGCACAAGTCTTCGACTTCTGGGCTCATCCTCGTGATTAGAATGAGGGGTAGAGATATTATTATTATTATTATGTGAAATTGTTTGAAATACCTATTTTCTTGTGTGTGATATGATGTCACTCGAACTTTTTTCAAAAATTCTCTACTCGTGACGGAACGTATTTAGTTTGTTTCTTTTTTTAATAAACTGAAGAGAGAAAGAGATAACAATGCTTAGGAAATGATCTCTAAGATCTCTGGCTATATGATAATTTCATAATTCGTAACACGTTCATGTTTTATTCTGTAATAATTGCTTTTCATATTAAATCTAATCTAAGTAAATATGTGTATACAAGGTATAGGGCCAAAAATAAAGAAAAAAACTGAAAAAACATATTCAGTGTATATTATTCAACATCTACATAACGCATAATGCACAGCATCATTGTTGGTTGCCTATATTGAAGTTTTTATAAGTTATAAAATTGATCAATAGGTATAATAAATTTATAGATTATTTTTTACAGGCCTTAAAGACAGGTAAATATAAATCCTGTATTTCATCAGTTTAAGTGGATTAAAAGTATTTATTTATTAACTTGAATATATGTGAAACATATACAGGGCGATGAGTGTATAATGCATAAAAATTAAACTACAGCTTTCGTATGATATTTGTAATAGGAAAGTCTTATACGAAAGAGTTCTATCTTTGCGTTTTCTTCATACAAATTAAATTATGCATAAAAAAATTTTCATTAGAATAGTCCTGGACATAGCAGTTTAATAATTAAGTGTATATAGATCAAATTTAATAATGAAATAAAAAAATCAGTTGATTGCACAAGTTTTTTTGTGACAATGTAGATAACCTCCGTTTGGTGTTAGATTATACTGACCAAAAAATGTTTCATAAAAACATTTCTGGAGTATTCTATAATTAAATAACACAGGCTTGGCCTTCATTTTTGTTTTATAATTGAACTTCCAAAAAAGAAAAACAATTAATAATAGAAAAAACAAAGATATAAACCTTCTCTTATAAGACTTTTCTATTGCAAATATCGTCAGAAAACTATTTTATTTTTTTACATTATACAAGTCACACTCTGTATATAAGGAACAAGTATCAATTTTCAAGCATCCCACTTATTTTATTCATTTTGTTATATAAAGGAGCTTCTATTAGATTATTTTTAAAAGCATTACTGATATTAAAATTAAAGAA
>JALDAQ010000032.1:0-72259 GCA_025584915.1 Monochamus saltuarius
TTAAAAAAATCTCCTTTTTCTAATAAACTTTTATTAATGAAATTGTTCTGTACTACTTCCCATTTAAAAGTTATATGCAATATCATCCCAAAGAGCCTCAAAAGAAATACCACCTAGAAATCACATTAGCAGTGGAAGGATCAAGTAGGCGTTGGAAAATAATTGAATGTTCGTTGCTTAAAGTGCTTAAATGTCATTTAGAAGAAATAAAAGGATTAAACTCAATAATTCTTTAATACAGTTAATATAAAAGGTGATGATAACAATAACTAATCTTAAAAAATGAAACAAACGCCCTCATACTACATTCATATCACAGTCTATATCCTATTATGATCTCCTTTCATTTCAAGACACATATCCAATATTTGCCTGGCTTCTTTATGGGCTGCGTTTACAACATTTCGTCGCTTATCTCATTACAATCGTTTGTAATTTTTTCCTTTCAAATGATTAATATCTCGCGAAGGTGTTTTGTAAACCTTATTTTTAAAAACACCCTATAAAAAACGAGGGGTGTACATCTGGCTACTTTAGAGGCCACTGAATAGGTTCATTAATCCCAATCCATTTTTCTGGGAAAGTTTTATCTAAATATTGTTACACAATCCTGGCCTTGTGGGATGGAGCTTCAGAGGGACGGAAATTGGGGTAAATAAAAAATTCGATAATTCTAAAATGGAAACCCGTCATTTTAACAGGCTGAAATTTGGTAGGGAATTACTTTATAAATATATCAATTTTCTGATGCCAGTGGCATCCACTCGCAAGCCGTCAGAGGGTCGGAAATTCGGGTAAATTAAAAATTCGATATTTTTAAAATGAAAACCCGTCATTTTAACAGGCTGAAATTCTTTAGGTAATTGCTTTATAAAAATATCAATTTGCTGATGCCAGTGGCATCCACTCGCAAGCCGTCAGAGGGTCGGAAATTGGGGTAAATAAAAAATTCGATATTTCTAAAATGGAAACCCGTCATTTCAACAGGCTGAAATTCTTTACGTAATTGCTTTATAAAAATATCAATTTGCTGATGCCAGTGGCATCCACTCGCAAGCCGTCAGAGGGTCGGAAATTGGGGTAAATAAAAAATTCGATATTTCTAAAATGGAAACCCGTCATTTTAACAGGCTGAAATTGGGTAGGTAATTACTTCATATAAATATCAATTTTCTGAAGCCAGTGGCATCCACTTGCAAGCCGTCAGAGGGTCGGAAATTGGGGTAAATTAAAAATTCGATATTTCTAAAATGGAAACCCGTCATTTTAACAGGCTGAAATTCTTTAGGTAATTACTTTATAAAAATATCAATTTGCTGATGCCAGTGGCATCCACTCGCAAGCCGTCAGAGGGTCGGAAATTGGGGTAAATTAAAAATTCGATATTTCTAAAATGGAAACCCGTCATTTTAACAGGCTGAAATTCTTTAGGTAATTACTTTATAAAAATGTGAAATTTCTGATGCCAGTGGCATCCACTCGCAAGCCGTCAGAGGGTCGGAAATTGGGGTAAATTAAAAATTCGATATTTCTAAAATGGAAACCCGTCATTTTAACAGGCTGAAATTTGGTAGGTAATTACTTTATAAAAATATCAATTTTCTGAAGCCAGTGGCATCCACTCGCAAGCCGTCAGAGGGTCGGAAGTTGGGGTAAATAAAAAATTCGATATTTCTAAAATGGAAACCCGTCATTTTAACAGGCTGAAATTCTTTAGGTAATTACTTTATAAATATATCAATTTGCTGATGCCAGTGGCATCCACTCGCAAGCCGTCAGAGGGTCGGAAATTGGGGTAAATAAAAAATTCGATATTTCTAAAATGGAAACCCGTCATTTTAACAGGCTGAAATTTGTTAGGTAATTACTTTATAATAATATCAATTTTCTGATGCCAGTGGCATCCACTGGCAAGCCGTCAGAGGGTCGGAAATTGGGGTAAATAAAAAATTCGATATTTCTAATATGGAAACCCGTCATTTTAACAGGCTGAAATTTGGTAGGTAATTACTTAATGAAAATATCAATTTTATGATGCCAGTGGCATCCACTCGCAAGCCGTCAGAGGGTCGGAAATTGGGGTAAATTAAAAAGTCGATATTTCTAAAATGGAAACCCGTCATTTTAACAGGCTGAAATTCTTTAGGTAATTACTTTTTAAAAATATCAATTTGCTGATGCCAGTGGCATCCACTCGCAAGCCGTCAGAGGGTCAGAAATTGGGGTAAATGGAAAATTCGATATTTCTAAAATGGAAACCCGTCATTTTAACAGGCTGAAATTTGGTAGGTAATTACTTTATAAAAATATCAATTTTCTGATGCCAGTGGCATCCACTCGCAAGCCGTCAGAGTGTCGGAAATTGGGGTAAATTAAAAATTCGATATTTCTAAAATGGAAACCCGTCATTTTAACAGGCTGAAATTCTTTAGGTAATTACTTTATAAAAATATCAATTTTCTGATGCCAGTGGCATCCACTCGCAAGCCGTCAGAAGGTCGGAAATTGGGGTAAATAAAAAATTCGATATTTCTAAAATGGAAACCCGTCATTTTAACAGGCTGAAATTTGGTAGGTAATTACTTAATGAAAATATCAATTTTCTGATACCAGTGGCATCCACTCGCAAGCCGTCAGAGGGTCGGAAATTGGGGTAAATTAAAAAGTCGATATTTCTAAAATGGAAACCCGTCATTTTAACAGGCTGAAATTCTTTAGGTAATTACTTTATAAAAAATATCAATTTGCTGATGCCAGTGGCATCCACTCGCAAGCCGTCAGAGGGTCAGAAATTGCGGTAAATAAAAAATTCGATATTTCTAAAATGGAAACCCGTCAATTTAACAGGCTGAAATTTGGTAGGTAATTACTTTATAAAAATATCAATTTTCTGATGCCAGTGGCATCCACTCGCAAGCCGTCAGAGGGTCGGAAATTGGGATAAATAAAAAATTCGATATTTCTAAAATGGAAACCCGTTATTTTAACAGGCTGGAATTTGGTAGGTAATTACTTGATAAAAATAGCAATTTGCTGATACCAGTGGCATCCACTCGCAAGCCGTCAGAGGGTCGGATATTGGGGTAAATAAAAAATTCGATATTTCTAAAATGGAAACCCGTCATTTTAACAGGCTGAAATTCTTTAGGTAATTACTTTATAAAAATATCAATTTGCTGATGCCAGTGGCATCCACTCGCCGTCAGAGGGTCGGAAATTGGGGAAATAAAAATTCGATATTTCTAAAATGGAAACCCGTCATTTTAACAGGCTGAAATTTGGTAGGTAATTACTTTATAAAAATATCAATTTTCTGATGCCAGTGGCATCCACTCGCAAGCCCTCAGAGGGTCGGAAATTGGTTTAAATTAAAAATTCGATATTTCTAAAATGGAAACCCGTCATTTTAACAGGCTGAAATTCTTTAGGTAATTACTTTATAAAAATATCAATTTGCTGATGCCAGTGGCATCCACTCGCAAGCCGTCAGAGGGTCGGAAATTGGGGTAAATTAAAAATTCAATATTTCTAAAATGGAAACTCTTCATTTTAACAGGCTGAAATTCTTTAGGGAATTACTTTATAAAAATATCAATTTTCTGATGCCAGTGGCATCTACTCGTAAGCCGTCAGAAGGTCGGAAATTGGGGTAAATTAAAAATTCGATATTTCTAAAATGGAAACCCGTCATTTTAACAGGCTGAAATTTGGTAGGTAATTACTTTATAAAAATATCAATTTTCTGATGCCAGTGGCATCCACTCGCAAGCCGTCAGAAGGTCGGAAATTGAAGTAAATTAAAAATTCGATATTTCTAAAATGGAAACCCGTCATTTTAACAGGCTGAAATTCTTTAGGTAATTACTTTATAAATATATCAATTTGCTGATGCCAGTGGCATCCAGGCGCTAGCCGTCAGAGGGTCTGAAATTGGGGTAAATAAAAAATTCGATATTTCTAAAATGGAAACCCTTCATTTTAACAGGCTGAAATTAGGTAGGTAATTACTTTATAAAAATATCAATTTTCTGATGCCAGTGGCACCCACTCGCAAGCCGTCAGAGGGTCGGAAATTGGGGTAAATAAAAAATTCGATATTTCTAAAATGGAAACCCGTCATTTTAACAGGCTGAAATTTGGTAGGTAATTACTTTATAAAAATATCAACTTTTTGATGCCAGTGGCATCCACTCGCAAGCCGTCAGAGTGTCGGAAATTGAGGTAAATAAAAAATTCGATATTTCTAAAATGGAAACCCGTCATTTTAACAGGCTGAAATTCTTTAGGTAATTACTTTATAAAAATATCAATTTCTGATGCCAGTGGCATCCACTCATAAAGCCGTCAGAGTGTCGGAAATTGGGGTAAATATAAAATTCGATATTTCTGAAATGGAAACCCGTCATTTTAACAGGCTGAAGTTTGGTAGGTAATTACTTTATAAAAATATCAATTTTCTGATGCCAGTGGCATCCACTCGCAAGCCGTCAGAGGGTCGGAAATTGGGGTAAATTAAAAATTCGATATTTCTAAAATGGAAACCCGTCATTTTAACAGGCTGAAATTCTTTAGGTAATTACTTTATAAAATATCAATTTGCTGATGCCAGTGGCATCCACTCATAAACCGTCAGAGGGTCAGAAGTTGGGGTAAATAAAAATTCGATATTTCTAAAATGGAAACCCGTCATTTTAACAGGCTGAAATTTGGTAGGTAATTACTTTATAAAAATATCAATTTTCTGATGCCAGTGGCATCCACTCGCAAACCGTCAGAGGGTCGGAAATTGGGGTAAATAAAAAATTCGATATTTCTAAAATGGAAACCCGTTATTTTAACAGGCTGAAATTTGGTAGGTAATTACTTTATAAAAATATCAATTTTCTGATGCCAGTGGCATCCACTCGCAAGCCGTCAGAAGGTCGGAAATTGGGGTAAATTAAAAATTCGATATTTCTAAAATGGAAACCCGTCATTTTAACAGGCTGAAATTCTTTAGGTAATTACTTTATAAATATATCAATTTGCTGATGCCAGTGGCATCCACTCGCTAGCCGTCAGAGGGTCGGAAATTGGGGTAAAGTAAAAATTCGATATTTCTAAAATGGAAACCCCTCATTCTAACAGGCTGAAATTCTTTAGGTAATTACTTTATAAAAATATCAATTTTCTGATGCCAGTGGCAATCACTCGCAAGCCGTCAGAGGGTCGGAAATTGGGGTAAATTTAAAATTAGATATTTCTAAAATGGAAACCCGTCATTTTAACAGGCTGAAGTTTGGTAGGTAATTACTTAAAGAAAATATCAATTTTCTGATGCCAGTGGCATCCACTCGCACGCCGTCACAGGGTCGGAAATTGGGGTAAATGAAAAATTCGATATTTCTAAAATGGAAACCCTTCATTTTAACAGGCTGAAATTGATTAGGTAATTACTTTATAAAAATATCAATTTTCTGATGCCAGTGGCATCCACTCGCAAGCCGTCAGAGGGTCGGAAATTGGGGTAAATAAAAAATTCGATATTTCTAAAATGGAAACCCGTCATTTTAACAGGCTGAAATTTGGTAGGTAATTACTTTATAAAAATATCAATTTTCTGATGCCAGTGGCATCCACTCGCAAACCGTCAGAGGGTCGGAAATTGGGGTAAATAAAAAATTCGATATTTCTAAAATGAAACCCGTCATTTTAACAGGCTGAAATTCTTTAGGTAATTACTTTATAAATATATCAATTTGCTGATGCCAGTGGCATCCAGGCGCTAGCCGTCAGAGGGTCGGAAATTGGGGTAAATAAAAAATTCGATATTTCTAAAATGGAAACCCTTCATTTTAACAGGCTGAAATTCTTTAGGTAATTACTTTATAAAAATATCAATTTTCTGATGCCAGTGGCATCCACTCGCAAGCCGTCAGAGGGTCGGAAATTGGGGTAAATAAAAAATTCGATATTTTTAAAATGGAAACCCGTCATTTTAACAGGCTGAAATTTGGTAGATAATTACTTTATAAAAATATCAATTTTCTGATGCCAGTGGCATCCACTCGCAAGCCGTCAGAGGGTCGGAAATTGGGGTAAATTAAAAATTCAATATTTCTAAAATGGAAACTCTTCATTTTAACAGGCTGAAATTAGGTAGGTTATTACTTTATAAAAATATCAATTTTCTGATGCCAGTGGCATCCACTCGCAAACCGTCAGAGGGTCGGAAATTGGGGTAAATAAAAAATTCGAAATTTCTAAAATGGAAACCCGTCATTTTAACAGGCTGAAATTTGGTAGGTAATTACTTTATAAAAATATCAATTTGCTGATGCCAGTGGCATCCACTCGCAAGCCGTCAGAGGGTCGGAAATTGGCATAAATAAAAAATTCGATATTTCTAAAATGGAAACCCGTCATTTTAACAGGCTGAAATTTGGTAGGTAATTACTTTATAAAAATATCAATTTGCTGATGCCAGTGGCATCCACTCGCAAGCCGTCAGAGGGTCGGAAATTGGGGTAAATAAAAAATTCGATATTTCTAAAATGGAAACCCGTCATTTTAACAGGCTGAAATTCTTTAGGTAATTACTTTATAAATATATCAATTTTCTGATGCCAGTGGCATCCACTCGCAAGCCGTCAGAGGGTCGGAAATTGGGGTAAATAAAAAATTCGATATTTCTAAAATGGAAACCCTTCATTTTAACAGGCTGAAATTAGGTAGGTAATTACTTTATAAAAATATCAATTTTCTGATGCCAGTGGCATCCACTCGCAAGCCGTCAGAGGGTCGGAAATTGGGGTAAATAAAAATTCGATATTTCTAAAATGGAAACCCGTCATTTTAACAGGCTGAAATTTGGTAGGTAATTACTTTATAAAAATATCAATTTCATGATGCCAGTGGCATCCACTCGCAAGCCGTCAGAGGGTCGGAAATTGGGGTAAATTAAAAATTCGATATTTCTAAAATGGAAACCCGTGAATCTAACAGGCTGAAATTCTTAAGGTAATTACTTTATAAAAATATAAATTTTCTGATGCCAGTGGCATCTACTCGCAAGCCGTCAGAGGGTCGGAAATTGGGGTAAATAAAAAATTCGATATTTCTAAAATGGAAACCCGTCATTTTAACAGGCTGAAATTTGGTAGATAATTACTTTATAAAAATATCAATTTTCTGATGCCAGTGGCATCCACTCGCAAGCCGTCAGAGGGTCGGAAATTGGGGTAAATTAAAATTCGATATTTCTAAAATGGAAACCCGTCATTTTAACAGGCTGAAATTCTTTAGGTAATTACTTTATAAAAATATCAATTTGCTGATGCCAGTGGCATCCCCTCACAAGCCGTCAGAGGGTCGGAAATTGGGGTAAATTAAAAATTCGATATTTCTAAAATGGAAACCCGTCAATTTAACAGGCTGAAATTCTTTAGGTAATTACTTTATAAAAATATCAATTTGCTGATGCCAGTGGCATCCACTCGCAAGCCGTCAGAGGGTCGGAAGTTGGTGTAAATAAAAAATTCGATATTTCTAAAATGGAAACCCGTCATTTTAACAGGCTGAAATTTGGTAGGTAATTACTTTATAAAAATATCAATTTTCTGATGCCAGTGGCATCCACTCACAAGCCGTCAGAGGGTCGGAAATTGGGGTAAATAAAAAATTCGATATTTCTAAAATGGAAACCCGTCATTTTAACAGGCTGAAATTCTTTAGGTAATTACTTTATAAAAATATCAATTTGCTGATGCCAGTGGCATCCACTCGCAAGCCGTCAGAGGGTCGGAAGTTGGGGTAAATAAAAAATTCGATATTTCTAAAATGGAAACCCGTCATTTTAACAGGCTGAAATTTGGTAGGTAATTACCTTATAAAAATATCAATTTGCTGATGCCAGTGGCATCCACTCGCAAGCCGTCAGAGGGTCGGAAATTGGGGTAAATAAAAAATTCGATATTTCTAAAATGGAAACCCGTCATTTTAACAGGCTGAAATTTGGTAGGTAATTACTTTATAAAAATATCAATTTGCTGATGCCACTGGCATCCACTCGCAAGCCGTCAGAGGGTCGGAAATTGGGGTAAATTAAAAATTCGATATTTCTAAAATGGAAACCCGTAATTTTAACAGGCTGAAATTTGGTAGGTAATTACTTTATAAAACTATCAATTTGCTGATGCCACTGGCATCCACTCGCAAGCCGTCAGAGGGTCGGAAATTTAGGTAAATAAAAAATTCAATATTTCTAAAATGGAAACCCTTCAATCTAACAAGCTGAAATTCTTTAGGTAATTACTTTATAAAACTATCAATTTTCTGATGCCAGTGGCATCCCCTCGCAAGCCTGCAGAGGGTCGGAAATTGGGGTAAATAAAAAATTCGATATTTCTAAAATGGAAACCCGTCATTTTAACAGGCTGAAGTTTGGTAGGTAATTACTTTATAAAAATATCAATTTTCTGATGCCAGTGGCATCCACTCGCAAGCCGTCAGAGGGTCGGAAATTGGGGTAAATTAAAAATTCGATATTTCTAAAATGGAAACCCGTCATTTTAACAGGCTGAAATTAGGTAGGTAATTACTTTATAAAAATATCAATTTTCTGATGCCAGTGGCATCCACTCAAGCCGTCAGAGGGTCGGAAATTGGGGTAAATAAAAAATTCGATATTTCTAAAATGGAAACCCGTCATTTTAACAGGCTGAAATTTGGTAGGTAATTACTTTATAAAAATATCAATTTGCTGATGCCAGTGGCATCCACTCGCAAGCCGTCAGAGGGTCGGAAATTGGGGGAAATAAAAAATTCGATATTTCTAAAATGGAAACCCGTCATCTTAACAGGCTGAAATTCTTTAGGTAATTACTTTATAAAAATATCAATTTTCTGATGCCAGTGGCATCCACTCGCAAGCCGTCAGAGGTTAGGAGATTGGTTTAAATGAAAAATTCGATATTTCTAAAATGAAACCCGTCATTTTAACAGGCTGAAATTTGGTAGGTAATTACTTTATATAAATATCAATTTGCTGATGCCAGTGGCATCCACTCGCAAGCCGTCAGAGGGTCGGAAATTGGGGTAAATAAAAAATTCGATATTTCTAAAATGGAAACCCGTCATTTTAACAGGCTGAAAATTGGTAGGTAATTACTTTATAAAAATATCAATTTTCTGATGCCACTGGCATCCACTCGCAAGCCGTCAGAGGGTCGGAAATTGGGGTAAATTAAAAATTCGATATTTCTAAAATGGAAACCCGTCATTTTAACAGGCTGAAGTTTGGTAGGTAATTACTTTATAAAAATATCAATTTGCTGATGCCAGTGGCATCCACTCATAAAGCCGTCAGTGGGTCGGAAATTGGGGTAAATAAAAAATTCTATATTTCTAAAATGGAAACCCTTCGTTTTAACAGGCTGAAATTCTTTAGGTAATTACTTTATAAAAATATCAATTTTCTGATGCCAGTGGCATCCACTCGCAAGCCGTCAGAGGGTCGGAAATTGGGGCAAATAAAAAATTAGATATTTCTAAAATGGAAACCCGTCATTTTAACAGGCTGAAATTTTGTAGGTAATTACTTTATAAAAATATCAATTTTCTGATGCCAGTGGCATCCACTCGCAAGCCGTCAGAGGGTCGGAAATTGGGGTAAATAAAAAATTCGATATTTCTAAAATGGAAACCCTTCATTTTAACAGGCTGAAATTAGGTAGGTAATTACTTTATAAAAATATCAATTTTCTGATGCCAGTGGCATCCACTCGCAAGCCGTCAGAGGGTCGGAAATTGGGGTAAATTAAAAATTCGATATTTCTAAAATGGAAACCCGTCATTTTAACAGGCTGAAATTTGGTAGGTAATTACTTTATAAAATTATCAATTTACTGATGCCAGTGGCATCCACTCGCATGCCGTCAGAGGGACGGAAATTGGTTTAAATTGAAAATTCGATAGTTCTAAAATTCAAACCCGTCATTTTAACAGGCTGAAGTTTGGTAGGTAATTACTTTATCAAAATATCAATTTACTGATGCCAGGGTCATCCACTCAAGCCGTCAGAGGGTCGGAAATTGGGGTAAATTAAAAACTCAATATTTCTAAAATGGAAACCCTTCATTTTAACAAGCTGAAATTCTTTAGGTAATTACTGTATAAAAATATCAATTTTCTGATGCCAGTGTCATCGGCTCGCAAGCCTTCAGAGCGTCGGAAATTGGTGTAAATTAAAAATTCGATATTTCTACAATGGAAACCCGTCATTTTAACAGGCTGAAATTCTTTAGGTAATTACTTTATAAAAATATCAATTTTCTGATGCCAGTGGCATCCACTCGCAAGCCGTCAGAGGGTCGGAAATTGGGGTAAATTAAAAATTTGATATTTCTAAAATGGAAACCCGTCATTCTAACAGGCTGAAATTTGGTTGGTAATTACTTTATAAAAATATCAATTTTCTAATGCAAGTGGCAACCACTCGCAAGCCGTCAGAGGGTCGGAAATTGGGGTAAATTAAAAATTCGATATTTCTAAAATGGAAACCCGTCATTTTAACAGGCTGAAATTTGGTAGGTAATTACTTTATAAAAATATCAACTTTTTGATGCCAGTGGCATCCACTCGCAAGCCGTCAGAGGGTCGGAAATTGGGGTAAATAAAAAATTCGATATTTCTAAAATGGAAACCCGTCATTTTAACAGGCTGAAATTCTTTAGGTAATTAATTCGATATTTCTAAAATGGAAACCCGTCATTTTAACAGCCTGAAATTGGGTAGGTAATTACTTTATAAAAATAGCAATTTGCTGATGCCAGTGGCATCCACTCGCAAGCCGTCAGAGGGTCGGAAATTGGGGTAAATAAAAATTCGATATTTCTAAAATGGAAACCCGTCAATTTAACAGGCTGAAATTCTTTAGGTAATTACTTTATAAAAATATCAATTTGCTGATGCCAGTGGCATCCACTCGCAAGCCGTCAGAGGGTCGGAAATTGGGGTAAATATAAAATTCGATATTTCTAAAATGGAAACCCGTCATTTTAACAGGCTGAAATTCTTTAGGTAATTACTTTATAAAAATATCAATTTGCTGATGCCACTGGCATCCACTCGCAAGCCGTCAGAGGGTCGGAAATTGGGGTAAATAAAAAATTCGATATTTCTAAAATGGAAACCCGTCATTTTAACAGGCTGAAATTCTTTAGGTAATTACTTTATAAAAATATCAATTTTCTGATGCCAGTGGCATCCACTCATAACCGTCAGAGGGTCGGAAATTGGGGAAATTAAAAATTCGATATTTCTAAAATGGAAACCCGTCATTTTAACAGGCTGAAATTCTTTAGGTAATTACTTTATAAAAATATCAATTTTCTTATGCCAGTGGCATCCAATCGCAAGCCGTCAGAGGGTCGGAAATTGGGGTAAATTAAAAATTCGATATTTCTAAAATGGAAACCCGTCATTTTAACAGGCTGAAATTCTTTAGGTAATTGCTTTATAAAAATATCAATTTGCTGATGCCAGTGGCATCCACTCGCAAGCCGTCAGAGGGTCGGAAATTGGGGTAAATAAAAAATTCGATATTTCTAAAATGGAAACCCGTCATTTTAACAGGCTGAAATTCTTTAGGTAATTACTTTATAAAAATATCAATTTTCTGATGCCAGTGGCATCCACTCGCAAACCGTCAGAGGGTCGGAAATTGGGGTAAATTAAAAATTCGATATTTCTAAAATGGAAACCCGTCATTTTAACAGGCTGAAATTTGGTAGGTAATTACTTTATAAAAATATCAATTTTCTGATGCCAGTGGCATCCACTCATAATCAGAGGGTCGGAAATTGGGGTAAATTAAAAGTCGATATTTCTAAAATGGAAACCCATCAATTTAACAGACTGAAATTCTTTAGGTAATTACTTTATAAAAATAGCAATTTGCTGATGCCAGTGGCATCCACTCGCAAGCCGTCAGAGGGTCGGAAATTGGGGTAAATAAAAAATTCGATATTTCTAAAATGGAAACCCGTCAATTTAACAGGCTGAAATTCTTTAGGTAATTACTTTATAAAAATATCAATTTGCTGATGCCAGTGACATCGACTCGCAAGCCGTCAGAGGGTCGGAAATTGGGGTAAATAAAAAATTCGATATTTCTAAAATGAAAACCCGTCATTTTAACAGGCTGAAATTTGGTAGGTAATTACTTTATAAAAATATCAATTTGCTGATGCCAGTGGCATCCACTCGCAAGCCGTCAGAGGGTCGGAAATTGGGGTAAATAAAAAATTCGATATTTCTAAAATGGAAACCCGTCATTTTAACAGGCTGAAATTTGGTAGGTAATTACTTTATAAAAATATCAATTTGCTGATGCCAGTGGCATCCACTCGCAAGCCGTCAGAGGGTCGGAAATTGGGAAAATATAAAATTCGATATTTCTAAAATGGAAACCCGTCATTTTAACAGGCTGAAATTTGGTAGGTAATTACTTTATAAAAATATCAATTTTCTGATGCCAGTGGCATCCACTCGCAAGCCGTCAGAGGGTCGGAAATTGGGGTAAATTAAAAATTCAATATTTCTAACATGGAAACTCTTCATTTTAACAGGCTGAAATTCTTTAGGGAATTACTTTATAAAAATATCAATTTGCTGATGCCAGTGGCATCCACTCGCAAGCCGTCAGAGGGTCGGAAATTGGGGTAAATAAAAAATTCGATATTTCCAAAATGGAAACCCGTCATTTTAACAGGCTGAAATTTGGTAGGTAATTACTTTAGAAAAATATCAATTTTCTGATGCCAGTGGCATCCACTCGCAAGCCGTCAGAGGGTCGGAAATTGGGGTAAATATAAAATTCGATATTTCTAAAATGGAAACCCTTCATTTTAACAGGCTGAAATTGGGTAGGTAATTACTTTATAAAAATATCAATTTTCTGATGCCAGTGGCATCCACTCGCAACCGTCAGAGGGTCGGAAATTGGGGTAAATTAAAAATTCGATATTTCTAAAATGGAAACCCGTCATTTTAACAGGCTGAAATTCTTTAGGTAATTACTTTATAAAAATATCAATTTGCTGATGCCAGTGGCATCCACTCATAAAGCCGTCAGAGGGTCGGAAATTGGGGAAATAAAAATTCGATATTTCTAAAATGGAAACCCGTCATTTTAACAGGCTGAAATTTGGTAGGTAATTACTTTATAAAAATATCAATTTGCTGATGCCAGTGGCATCCACTCGCAAACCGTCAGAGGGTCGGAAATTGGGGTACATTAAAAATTCGATATTTCTAAAATAGAAACCCGTCATTTTAACAGGCTGAAATTCTTTAGGTAATTACTTTATAAAAATATCAATTTTCTGATGCCAGTGGCAATCCTCGCAAGCTGTCAGAAGGTCGGAAATTGGGGTAAATAAAAATTAGATATTTTTAAAATGGAAACCCGTCATTTTAACAGGCTGAAGTTTGGTAGGTAATTACTTTATAAAAATATCAATTTTCTGATGCCAGTGGCATCCACTCGCAAGCCGTCAGAGGGTCGGAAATTGGGGTAAATTAAAAATTCGATATTTCTAAAATGGAAACCCGTCATTTTAACAGGCTGAAATTAGGTAGGTAATTACTTTATAAAAATATCAATTTTCTGATGCCAGTGGCATCCACTCGCAAGCCGTCAGAGGGTCGGAATTTGGGATAAATTAAATATTCGATATTTCTAAAATGGAAACCCGTCATTTTAACAGGCTGAAATTTGGTAGGTAATTACTTTATAAAAATATCAATTTTCTGATGCCACTGGCATCCACTCATAGCCGTCAGAGGGTCGGAAATTGGGGAAATAAAATTCGATATTTCTAAAATGGAAACCCGTCATTTTAACAGGCTGAAATTTGGTGGGTAATTACTTATTCGATATTTCTAAAATGGAAACCCGTCATTTTAAAAGGCTGAAATTGGGTAGGTAATTACTTTATAAAAATATAAATTTGCTGATGCCAGTGGCATCCACTCGCAAGCCGTCAGAGGGTCGGAAATTGGGGTAAATAAAAAATTCGATATTTCTAAAATGGAAACCCGTCAATTTAACAGGCTGAAATTCTTTAGGTAATTACTTTATAAAAATATCAATTTGCTGATGCCAGTGGCATCCACTCGCAAGCCGTCAGAGGGTCGGAAGTTGGTGTAAATAAAAAATTCGATATTTCTAAAATGAAACCCGTCATTTTAACAGGCTGAAATTTGGTAGGTAATTACTTTATAAAAATATCAATTTTCTGATGCCAGTAGCATCCACTCGCAAGCCGTCAGAGGGTCGGAAATTGGGGTAAATAAAAAAGTCGATATTTCTAAAATGGAAACCCGTCATTTTAACAGGCTGAAATTATTTAGGTAATTACTTTATAAAAATATCAATTTGCTGATGCCAGTGGCATCCACTCGCAAGCCGTCAGAGGGTCGGAAATTGGGGTAAAATAAAAATTCGATATTTCTAAAATGGAAACCCGTCATTTTAACAGGTTGAAATTCATTAGGTAATTAATTCGATATTTCTAAAATGGAATCCCGTCATTTTAACAGGCTGACATTATTTAGGTAATTACTTTATAAAAATAACAATTTGCTGATGCCTGTGGCATCCACTCGCAAGCCGTCAGAGGGTCGGAGATTGGGGTAAATTAAAAATTCGATATTTCTAAAATGGAAACCCGTCATTTTAACAGGATGAAATTATTTATTTAATTACTTTATAAAAATATCAAATTGCTGATGCCAGTGGCATCCACTCGCAAGCCGTCAGAGGGTCGGAACTTGGAGTAAATAAAAAGTTCGAAATTGCTAAAATGAAAACCCATTTTAACAGGCTGAAATTCTTTAGGTAATTACTTTATAAAAATATCAATTTTCTGATGCCAGTGGCATCCACTCGCAATCCGTCAGAGGGTCGGAAATTGGGGTAAATTAAAAATTCGATATTTCTAAAATGGAAACCCGTCATTTTAACAGGCTGAAATTCTTTAGGTAATTACTTTATAAAAATATCAATTTGCTGATGCCACTGGCATCCACTCATAAGCCGTCAGAGGGTCGGAAATTGGGGTAAATTAAAAATTCGATATTTCTAAAATGGAAACCCGTCATTTTAACAGGCTGAAATTCTTTAGGTAATTACTTTATAAAAATATCAATTTTCTGATGCCAGTGGCATCCACTCGCAAGCCGTGAGAGGGTCGGAAATTGGGGTAAATTAAAAATTCGATATTTCTAAAATGGAAATCCGTCATTTTAACAGGCTGAAATTTGGTAGGTAATTACTTTATAAAAATATCAATTTTCTGATGCCAGTGGCATCCACTCGCAAGCCGTCAGAGGGTCGGAAATTGGGGTAAAGTAAAAATTCGATATTTCTGAAATGGAAACACGTCATTTTAACATTCTGAAATTTGGTAGGTAATTACTTTATAAAAATATCAATTTTCTGATGCCAGTGGCATCCACTCACAAGCCGTCAGAGGGTCGGAAATTGGGGTAAATAAAAAATTCGATATTTCTAAAATGGAAACCCGGCATTTTAACAGGCTGAAATTGGGTAGGTAATTACTTTATAAAAATATCAATTTTCTGATGCCAGTGGCATCCACTCGCAAGCCGTCTGAGGGTCGGAAATTGGGGTAAATTAGTAATTTGATATATTTAAAATGGAAACCCGTCATTTTAACAGGCTGAAATTCTTTAGGTAATTACTTTATAAAAATATCAATTTGCTGATGCCACTGGCATCCACTCTCAAAGCCGTCAGAGGGTCGGAAATTGGGGAAATAGAAAATTCGATATTTCTAAAATGGAAACCCGTCATTTTAACATCCTGAAATTCTTTAGGTAATTACTTTATAAAAATATCAATTTTCTGATGCCAGTGGCATCCACTCGCAAGCCGTCAGAGGGTCGGAAATTGGGTTAAATAAAAAATTCGATATTTCTAAAATGGAAACCCGTTATTCTAACAGGCTGAAATTCTTTAGGTAATTACTTTTTAGAAATATCAATTTTCTGATGCCAGTGGCATCCAGTCGCAAGCCGTTCGAGGGTCGGAAATTTTGGTAATAAAAAATTCGATATTTCTAAAATGGAAACACGTCATTTTAACAGGCTGAAATTTGGTAGGTAATTACATTATTAAATTATCAATTTTCTGATGCCAGTGGCATCCACTCGCAAGCCGTCAGAGGGTCGGAAATTGGGGTAAATTAAAAATTCGATGTTTCTAAAATGGAAACCCGTCATTTTAACAGGCTGAAATTAGGTAGGTAATTACTTTATAAAAATTTCAATTTGATGATGCCAGTGTCATTAACTCGCAAGCCGTCAGAGGGTCGGAAATTGTTGTAAATTAAAAATTCGATATTTCTAAAATGGAAACCAGTCATTTTAACAGGCTGAAATTTGGTAGGTAATTACTTTATAAAAATATCGATTTTCCGATGCCAGTGGCAACCACTCGCAATCCGTCAGAGGGTCGGAAATTGGGGTAAATTAAAAATTCGATATTTCTAAAATGGAAACCCGTCATTTTAACAGGCTGAAATTCTTTAGGTAATTACTTTATAAAAATATCAATTTGCTGATGCCAGTGGCATCCACTCCCAAGCCGTCAGAGGGTCGGAAATTGGGGTAAATTAAAAAGTCGATATTTCTAAAATGGAAACCCGTCATTTTAACAGGCTGAAATTCTTTAGGTAATTACTTTATAAAAATATCAATTTGCTGATGCCAGTGGCATCCACTCGCAAGCCGTCAGAGGGTCGGAAATTGGGGTAAATAAAAAATTCGATATTTCTAAAATGGAAATCCGTCATTTTAACAGGCTGAAATTTGGTAGGTAATTACTTTATAAAAATATCAATTTTCTGATGCCAGTGGCATCCACTCGCAAGCCGTCAGAGGGTCGGAAATTGGGGTAAAGTAAAAATTCGATATTTCTAAAATGGAAACACGTCATTTTAACAGGCTGAAATTTGGTAGGTAATTACTTTATAAAAATATCAATTTTCTGATGCCAGTGGCATCCACTCGCAAACCGTCAGAGGGTCGGAAAGTGGTTTAAATGAAAAATTCGATATTTCTAAAATGGAAACCCGTCATTTTAACAGGCTGAAATTGGGTAGGTAATTACTTTATAAAAATATCAATTTTCTGATGCCAGTGGCATCCACTCACAAGCCGTCAGAGGGTCGGAAATTGGGGTAAATTAAAAATTCGATATTTCTAAAATGGAAACCCGTCATTTTAACAGGCTGAAATTCTTTAGGTAATTACTTTATAAAAATATCAATTTGCTGATGCCAGTGGCATCCACTCGCAAGCCGTCAGAGGGTCGGAAATTGGGGTATATAAAAAATTCGATATTTCTAAAATGGAAACCCGTCATTTTAACAGGCTGAAATTCTTTAGGTAATTACTTTATAAAAATATCAATTTTCTGATGCCAGTGGCATCCACTCGCAAGCCGTCTGAGGGTCGGAAATTGGGGTAAATAAAAAATTCGATATTTCTAAAATGGAAACCCGTCATTTTAACAGGCTGAAATTCTTTAGGTAATTACTTTATAAAAATATCAATTTTCTGATGCCAGTGGCATCCACTCGCAAACCGTCAGAGGGTCGGAAATTGGGGTAAATTAAAAATTCGATATTTCTAAAATGGAAACCCGTCATTTTAACAGGCTGAAATTCTTTAGGTAATTACTTTATAAAAATATCAATTTGCTGATGCCAGTGGCATCCACTCGCAAGCCGTCAGAGGGTCGGAAATTGGGGTAAATAAAAAATTCGATATTTCTAAAATGGAAACCCGTCATTTTAACAGGCTGAAATTGGGTAGGTAACTGCTTTATAAAAATATCAATTTTCTGATGCCAGTGGCATCCACTCATAAGCCGTCAGAGGGTCGGAAATTGGGGTAAATAAAAAATTCGATATTTCTAAAATGGAAACCCGTCATTTTAACAGGCTGAAATTTGGTAGGTAATTACTTTATAAAAATATCAATTTTCTGATGCCAGTGGCATCCACTCGCAAGCCGTCAGAGGGTCGGAAATTGGGATAAATTGAAAAGTCGATATTTCTAAAATGGAAACCCGTCAATTTAACAGGCTGAAATTCTTTAGGTAATTACTTTATAAAAATAGCAATTTGCTGATGCCTGTGGCATCCACTCGCAAGCCGTCAGAGGGTCGGAAATTGGGGTAAATAAAAAATTCGATATTTCTAAAATGGAAACCCGTCAATTTAACAGGCTGAAATTCTTTAGGTAATTACTTTATAAAAATATCAATTTGCTGATGCCAGTGACATCGACTCGCAAGCCGTCAGAGGGTCGGAAGTTGGTGTAAATAAAAAATTCGATATTTCTAAAATGAAAACCCGTCATTTTAACAGGCTGAAATTTGGTAGGTAATTACTTTATAAAAATATCAATTTGCTGATGCCAGTGGCATCCACTCGCAAACCGTCAGAGGGTCGGAAATTGGGGTAAATAAAAAATTCGATATTTCTAAAATGGAAACCCGTCATTTTAACAGGCTGAAATTTGGTAGGTAATTACTTTATAAAAATATCAATTTGCTGATGCCACTGGCATCCACTCATAAGCCGTCAGAGGGTCGGAAATTGGGGAAATAAAAATTCGATATTTCTAAAATGGAAACCCGTCATTTTAACAGGCTGAAATTTGGTAGGTAATTACTTTATAAAAATATCAATTTGCTGATGCCAATGGCATCCACTCGCAAGCCGTCAGAGGGTCGGAAATTGGGGTAAATTGAAAATTAGATATTTCTAAAATGGAAACCCTTCATTTTAACAGGCTGAAATTCTTTAGGTAATTACTTTATAAAAATATCAATTTTCTGATGCCAGTGGCATCCACTCGCAAGCCGTCAGAGGGTCAGAAATTGGGGTAAATAAAAATTCGATATTTCTAAAATGGAAACCCGTCATTTTAACAGGCTGAAGTTTGGTAGGTAATTACTTAAAGAAAATATCAATTTTCTGATACCAGTGGCATCCACTCGCAAGCCGTCAGAGGGTCGGAAATTGGGGTAAATTAAAAATTCAATATTTCTAAAATGGAAACCCTTCATTTTAAGAGGCTGGTAGGTTATTACTTTATTAAAATATCAATTTTCTGATGCCAGAAATTGGGGTAAATAAAAAATTCGATATTTCTAAAATGGAAACCCGTCATTTTAACAGGCTGAAATTTGGTAGGTAATTACTTTATAAAAATATCAATTTGCTGATGCCACTGGCATCCACTCATAAGCCGTCAGAGGGTCGGAAATTGGGGTAAATAAAAAATTCGTTATTTCTAAAATGGAAACCCGTCATTTTAACAGGCTGAAATTTGGTGGGTAATTACTTATTCGATATTTCTAAAATGGAAACCCGTCATTTTAACAGGCTGAAATTTGGTAGGTAATTACTTTATAAAAATATCAATTTGCTGATGCCAGTGGCATCCACTCGCAAGCCGTCAGAGGGTCGGAAATTGGGGTAAATAAAAAATTCGATATTTCTAAAATGGAAACCCGTCATTTTAACAGGCTGTAATTCTTTAGGTAATTACTTTATAAAAATATCAATTTTCTGATGCCGGTGGCATCCACTCGCAAGTCGTCAGAGGGTTGGAAATTGGGGTAAATAAAAAATTCGATATTTCTAAAATGTAAACCCGTCATTTTAACAGGCTGAAATTTGGTAGGTAATTACTTTATAAAAATATCAAGTTGCTGATGCCAGTAGCATCCACTCGCAAGCCGTCAGAGGGTCGGAAATTGGGGTAAATTAAAAATTCGATATTTCTAAAATGGAAACCCGTCATTTTAACAGGCTGAAATTCTTTAGGTAATTACTTTATAAAAATATCAATTTGCTGATGCCAGTGGCATCCACTCGCAAGCCGTCAGGTGGTTGGAAATTGGGGTAATTTAAAAGTTCGATATTTCTAAAATGGAAACCCGTCATTTTAACAGGCTGAAATTCTTTAGGTAATTAATTCGATATTTCTAAAATGGAAACCCGTCATTTTAACAGCCTGAAATTGGGTAGGTAATTACTTTATAAAAATAACAATTTTCTGATGCCTGTGGCATCCAGTCGCTAACCGTCAGAGGGTCGGAAATTGGGGTAAATAAAAAATTCGATATTTCTAAAATGGAAACCCGTCATTTTAACTGGCTGAAATTTGGTAGGTAATTACTTTATAAAAATATCAAATTGCTGATGCCAGTGGTATATACTCGCAAGCCGTCAGAGGGTCGGAAGTTGGGGTAAATAAAAAATTCGATATTTCTAAAATGGAAACCCGTCATTTTAACAGGCTGAAATTTGGTAGGTAATTACTTTATAAAAATATCAATTTTCTGATGCCAGTGGCATCCACTCGCAATCCGTCAGAGGGTCGGAAATTGGGGTAAATATAAAATTCGATATTTCTAAAATGGAAACCCGTCATTTTAACAGGCTGAAATTCTTTAGGTAATTACTTTATAAAAATATCAATTTGCTGATGCCAGTGGCATCCACTCGCAAGCCGTCAGAGGGTCGGAAATTGGGGAAATAAAAAATTCGATATTTCTAAAATGGAAACCCGTCATTTTAACAGGCTGAAATTCTTTAGGTAATTACTTTATAAAAATATCAATTTTCTGATGCCAGTGGCATCCACTAGCAAGCCGTCAGAGGGTCGGAAATTGGGGTAAATAAAAAATTCGATATTTCTAAAATGGAAACCCGTCATTTTAACAGGCTGAAACTCGGTAGGTAATTACTTTATAAAAATATCAATTTTCTGATGCCAGTGGCATCCACTCGCAAGCCGTCAGAGGGTCGGAAATTGGGGTAAATTAAAAATTCGATATTTCTAAAATGGAAACCCGTCATTTTACAAGGCTGAAATTCTTTAGGTAATTACTTTATAAATATATCAATTTGCTGATGCCAGTGGCATCCACTCGCAAGCCGTCAGAGGGTCGGAAATTGGGGTAAATAAAAAATTCGATATTTCTAAAATGGAAACCCGTCATTTTAACAGGCTGAAATTGGGTAGGTAATTACTTTATAAAAATATCAATTTTCTGATGCCAGTGGCATCCACTCGCAAGCCGTCAGAGGGTCGGAAATTGGGGTAAATAAAAAATTCGATATTTCTAAAATGGAAACCCTTCATTTTAACAGGCTGAAATTGGGTAGGTAATTACTTTATAAAAATATCAATTTTCTGATGCCAGTGGCATCCACTCGCAAGCCGTCAGAGGGTCGGAAATTGGGGTAAATAAAAAATTCGATATTTCTAAAATGGAAACCAGTCATTTTAACAGGCTGAAATTCTTTAGGTAATTACTTTATAAAAATATCAATTTTCTGATGCCAGTGGCATCCACTCGCAAGCCGTCAGAAAGTCGGAAATTGGGGTAAATAAAAAATTCGATATTTCTAAAATGGAAACCCGTCATTTTAACAGGCTGAAATTTGGTAGGTAATTACTTTATAAAAATATCAATTTTCTGATGCCAGTGGCATCCACTCGCAAGCCGTCAGAGTGTCGGAAATTGGGGTAAATTAAAAATTCGATATTTCTAAAATGGAAACCCGTCATTTTAACAGGCTGAAATTCTTTAGGTAATTACTTTATAAAAATATCAATTTGCTGATGCCAGTGGCATCCACTCGCAAGCCGTCAGAGTGTCGGAAATTGGGGTAAATTAAAAATTCGATATTTCTAAAATGGAAACCCGTCATTTTAACAGGCTGAAATTCTTTAGGTAATTACTTTATAAAAATATCAATTTTCTGATGCCAGTGGCATCCACTCGCAAGCCGTCAGAAGGTCGGAAATTGGGGTAAATAAAAAATTCGATATTTCTAAAATTGAAACCCGTCATTTTAACAGGCTGAAATTTGGTAGGTAATTACTTTATAAAAATATCAATTTTCTGATGCCAGTGGCATCCACTCGCAAGCCGTCAGAGGGTCGGAAATTGGGGTAAATTAATTATTCGATATTTCTAAAATGGAAACCCGTCATTTTAACAGGCTGAAATTTGGTAGGTAATTACTTTATAAAAATATCAATTTGCTGATGCCAGTGGCATCCACTCATAGCCGTCAGAGGGTCGGAAATTGGGGAAATAAAAATTCGAATTTCTAAAATGGAAACCCGTCATTTTAACAGGCTGAAATTTGGTAGGTAATTACTTTATAAAAATATCAATTTTCTGATGCCAGTGGCATCCACTCGCAAGCCGTCAGAGGGTTGGAAATTGGGGTAAATAAAATTTAGATATTTCTAAAATGGAAACCCGTCATTTTAACAGGCTGAAATTCTTTAGGTAATTACTTTATAAAAATATCAATTTGCTGATGCCAGTGGCAACCACTCGCAAGCCGTCAGAGGGTCGGAAATTGGGGTAAATTAAAAATTCGATATTTCTAAAATGGAACCCCGTCATTTTAACAGGCTGAAATTCTTTAGGTAATTACTTTATAAAAATATCAATGTTCTGATGCCAGTGGCATCCACTCGCAAGCCGTCAGAGGGTCGGAAATTGGGGTAAATAAAAAATTCGATATTTCTAAAATGGAAACCCGTCATTTTAACAGGCTGAAATTTGGTAGGTAATTACTTTATAAAAATATCAATTTGCTGATGCCAGTGGCATCCACTCGCAAGCCGTCAGAGGGTCGGAAATTGGGGTAAATAAAAAATTCGATATTTCTAAAATGGAAACCCGTCATTTTAACAGGCTGAAATTGGGTAGGTAATTACTTTATAAAAATATCAATTTTCTGATGCCAGTGGCATCCACTCGCAAGCCGTCAGAGGGTCGGAAATTGGGGTAAATTAAAAAGTCGATATTTCTAAAATGGAAACCCGTCATTTTAACAGGCTGAAATTCTTTAGGTAATTACTTTATAAAAATATCAATTTGCTGATGCCACTGGCATCCACTCGCAAGCCGTCAGAGGGTCGGAAATTGGGGTAAATTTAAAATTCGATATTTCTAAAATGGAAACCCGTCATTTTAACAGGCTGAAATTCTTTAGGTAATTACTTTATAAAAATATCAATTTGCTGATGCCAGTGGCATACACTCGCAAGCCGTCAGAGGGTCGGAAATTGGGGTAAATAAAAAAGTCGATATTTCTAAAATAGAAGGCTGAAATTTGGTAGGTAATTACTTTATTATAATATCAATTTTCTGATGCCAGTGGCATCCACTCGCAAGCCGTCAGAGGGTCGGAAATTGGGGTAAATAAAAAATTCGATATTTCTAAAATGGAAACACGTCATTTTAACAGGCTGAAATTTGGTAGGTAATTACTTTATAAAAATATCAAATTTCTGATGCCAGTGGCATCCACTCGCAAACCGTCAGAGGGTCGGAAATTGGGGTAAATAAAAAATTCGATATTTCTAAAATGGAAACCCGTCATTTTAACAGGCTGAAATTGGGTAGGTAATTACTTTATAAAAATATCAATTTTCTGATGCCAGTGGCATCCACTCGCAAGCCGTCAGAGGGTCGGAAATTGGGGTAAATTAAAAAGTCGATATTTCTAAAATGGAAACCCGTCATTTTAACAGGCTGAAATTCTTTAGGTAATTACTTTATAAAAATATCAATTTGCTGATGCCAGTGGCATCCACTCGCAAGCCGTCAGAGGGTCGGAAATTGGGGAAATAAAAAATTCAATATTTCTAAAATGGAAACCCGTCATTTTAACAGGCTGAAATTTTTTAGGTAATTACTTTATAAAAATATCAATTTTCTGATGCCAGTGGCATCCACTAGCAAGCCGTCAGAATGTCGGAAATTGGGGAAATTAAAAATTCGATATTTCTAAAATGGAAACCCGTCATTTTAACAGGCTGAAATTCTTTAGGTAATTACTTTATAAAAATATCAATTTTCTGATGCCAGTGGCATCCACTCGCAAGCCGTCAGAGGGTCGGAAATTGGGGTAAATAAAAAATTCGATATTTCTAAAATGGAAACCCGTCATTTTAACAGGCTGAAATTCTTTAGGTAATTGCTTTATAAAAATATCAATTTGCTGATGCCAGTGGCATCCACTCGCAAGCCGTCAGAGGGTCGGAAATTGGGGTAAATTAAAAATTCGATATTTCTAAAATGGAAACCCGTCATTTTAACAGGCTGAAATTCTTTAGGTAATTGCTTTATAAAAATATCAATTTTCTGATGCCAGTGGCATCCACTCGCAAGCCGTCAGAGGGTCGGAAATTGGGTTAAATAAAAAATTCGATATTTCTAAAATGGAAACCCGTCATTTTAACAGGCTGAAATTTGGTAGGTAATTACTTTATAAAAATATCAATTTTCTGATGCCAGTAGCATCCACTCGCAAGCCGTCAGAGGGTCGGAAATTGGGGTAAATTAAAAATTCGATATTTCTAAAATGGAAACCCGTCATTTTAACAGGCTGAAATTCTTTAGGTAATTACTTTATAAAAATATCAATTTGCTGATGCCAGTGGCATCCACTCGCAAGCCGTCAGAGGGTCGAAAATTGGGGTAAATAAAAAATTCGATATTTCTAAAATGGAAACCCGTCATTTTAACAGGCTGAAATTCTTTAGGTAATTACTTTATAAAAATATCAATTTGCTGATGCCAGTGGCATCCACTCGCAAGCCGTCAGAGGGTCGGATTTTGGGGTAAATAAAAAATTCGATATTTCTAAAATGGAAAACCGTCATTTTAACAGGCTGAAATTTGGTAGGTAATTACTTTATAAAAATATCAATTTTCTGATGCCAGTAGCATCCACTCGCAAGCCGTCAGAGGGTCGGAAATTGGGGTAAATTAAAAATTCGATATTTCTAAAATGGAAACCCGTCATTTTAACAGGCTGAAATTTTTTAGGTAATTACTTTATAAAAATATCAATTTGCTGATGCCAGTGGCATCCACTCGCAAGCCGTCAGAGGGTCGGAAATTGGGGGAAATAAAAAATTCGATATTTCTAAAATGGAAACCCGTCATCTTAACAGGCTGAAATTCTTTAGGTATTTCTAAAATGGAAACCCGTCATTTTAACGAAAGGTAATTACTTTATAAAAATATCAATTTTCTGATGCCAGTGGCATCCACTCGCAAGCCGTCAGAGGGTCGGAAATTGGGGTAAATAAAAAATTCGATATTTCTAAAATGGAAACCCTTCATTTTAACAGGCTGAAATTCTTTAGGTAATTACTTTATAAAAATATCAATTTTCTGATGCCAGTGACATCGACTCGCAAGCCGTCAGAGGGTCGGAAGTTGGTGTAAATAAAAAATTCGATATTTCTAAAATGAAAACCCGTCATTTTAACAGGCTGAAATTTGGTAGGTAATTACTTTATAAAAATATCAATTTTCTGATGCCAGTAGCATCCACTCGCAATCCGTCAGAGGGTCGGAAATTGGGGTAAATTAAAAATTCGATATTTCTAAAATGGAAACCCGTCATTTTAACAGGCTGAAATTCTTTAGGTAATTACTTTATAAAAATATCAATTTGCTGATGCCAGTGGCATCCACTCGCAAGCCGTCAGAGGGTCGGAAATTGGGGTAAATTAAAAATTCGATATTTCTAAAATGGAAACCCGTCATTTTAACAGGCTGAAATTCTTTAGGTAATTACTTTATAAAAATATCAATTTGCTGATGCCAGTGGCATCCACTCGCAAGCCGTCAGAGGGTCGGAAATTGGGGTAAATAAAAAATTCGATATTTCTAAAATGGAAACCCGTCATTTTAACAGGCTGAAATTTGGTAGGTAATTACTTTATAAAAATATCAATTTTCTGATGCCAGTGGCATCCACTCGCAAGCCGTCAGAGGGTCGGAAATTGGGGTAAATAAAAAATTCGATATTTCTAAAATGGAAACACGTCATTTTAACAGGCTGAAATTTGGTAGGTAATTACTTTATAAAAATATCAATTTTCTGATGCCAGTGGCATCCACTCGCAAGCCGTCAGAGGGTCGGAAATTGGGGTAAATAAAAAATTCGATATTTCTAAAATGGAAACCCGTCATTTTAACAGGCTGAAATTGGGTAGGTAATTACTTTATAAAAATATCAATTTTCTGATGCCAGTGGCATCCACTCATAAGCCGTCAGAGGGTCGGAAATTGGGGTAAATTAAAAATTCGATATTTCTAAAATGGAAACCCGTCATTTTAACAGGCTGAAATTCTTTAGGTAATTACTTTATAAAAATATCAATTTTCTGATGCCAGTGGCATCCACTCGCAAGCCGTCAGAGGGTCGGAAACTGGGGTAAATAAAAAATTCGATATTTCTAAAATGGAAACCCGTCATTTTAACAGGCTGAAATTTGGTAGGTAATTACTTTATAAAAATATCAATTTTCTGATGCCAGTGGCATCCACTCGCAAGCCGTCAGAGGGTCGGAAATTGAAGTAAATTAAAAATTCGATATTTCTAAAATGGAAACCCGTCATTTTAACAGGCTGAAATTCTTTAGGTAATTACTTTATAAATATATCAATTTGCTGATGCCAGTGGCATCCACTCGCAAGCCGTCAGAGGGTCGGAAATTGGGGTAAATAAAAAATTCGATATTTCTAAAATGGAAACCCGTCATTTTAACAGGCTGAAATTTGGTAGGTAAGTACTTTATAAAAATATCAATTTTCTGATGCCAGTGGCATCCACTCGCAAGCCGTCAGAGGGTCGGAAATTGGGGTAAATAAAAAATTCGATATTTCTAAATTGGAAACCCGTCATTTTAACAGGCTGAAATTGGGTAGGTAATTACTTTATAAAAATATCAATTTTCTGATGCCAGTGGCATCCACTCGCAAGCCGTCAGAGGGTCGGAAATTGGGGTAAATAGAAAATTCGATATTTCTAAAATGGAAACCCGTCATTTTAACAGGCTGAAATTCTTTAGGTAATTACTTTATAAAAATATCAATTTTCTGATGCCAGTGGCATCCACTCGCAAGCCGTCAGAAAGTCGGAAATTGGGGTAAATAAAAAATTCGATATTTCTAAAATGGAAACCCGTCATTTTAACAGGCTGAAATTTGGTAGGTAATTACTTTATAAAAATATCAATTTTCTGATACCAGTGGCATCCACTCGCAAGCCGTCAGAGGGTCGGAAATTGGGGTAAATTAAAAGTTCGATATTTCTAAAATGGAAACCCGTCATTTTAACAGGCTGAAATTCTTTAGGTAATTACTTTATAAAAATATCAATTTGCTGATGCCAGTGGCATCCACTCGCAAGCCGTCAGAGGGTCGGAAATTGGGGTAAATTAAAAGTTCGATATTTCTAAAATGGAAACCCGTCATTTTAACAGGCTGAAATTCTTTAGGTAATTACTTTATAAAAATATCAATTTTCTGATGCCAGTGGCATCCACTCGCAAGCCGTCAGAGGGTCGGAAATTGGGGTAAATAAAAAATTCGATATTTCTAAAATGGAAACCCGTCATTTTAACAGGCTGAAATTTGGCAGGTAATTACTTTATAAAAATATCAATTTTCTGATGCCAGTGGCATCCACTCGCAAGCCGTCAGAGGGTCGGAAATTGGGGTAAATAAAAAATTCGATATTTCTAAAATGGAAACCCGTCATTTTAACAGGCTGAAATTTGGTAGGTAATTACTTTATAAAAATATCAATTTTCTGATGCCAGTGGCATCCACTCGCAAGCCGTCAGAGGGTCGGAAATTGGGGTAAATAAAAAATTCGATATTTCTAAAATGGAAACCCGTCATTTTAACAGGCTGAAATTCTTTAGGTAATTACTTTATAAAAATATCAATTTGCTGATGCCAGTGGCATCCACTCGCAAGCCGTCAGAGTGTCGGAAATTGGGGTAAATAAAAAATTCGATATTTCTAAAATGGAAACCCGTCATTTTAACAGGCTGAAATTCTTTAGGTAATTACTTTATAAAAATATCAATTTTCTGATGCCAGTGGCATCCACTCGCAAGCCGTCAGAGGGTCGGAAATTGGGGTAAAAATTCGATATTTCTAAAATGGAAACCCGTCATTTTAACAGGCTGAAATTTGGCAGGTAATTACTTTATAAAAATATCAATTTTCTGATGCCAGTGGCATCCACTCGCAAGCCGTCAGAGGGTTGGAAATTGGGGTTAATAAAAAATTCGATATTTCTAAAATGGAAACCCGTCATTTTAACAGGCTGAAATTTGGTAATTAATTACTTTATAAAAATATCAATTTGCTGATGCCAGTGGCATCCACTCGCAAGCCGTCAGAGGGTCGGAAATTGGGGAAATAAAAAATTCGATATTTCTAAAATGGAAACCCGTCATTTTAACAGGCTGAAATTTGGTAGGTAATTACTTTATAAAAATATCAATTTTCTGATGCCAGTGGCATCCACTCGCAAGCCGTCAGAGGGTTGGAAATTGGGGTAAATTAAAAATTCGATATTTCTAAAATGGAAACCCGTCATTTTAACAGGCTGAAATTCTTTAGGTAATTACTTTATAAAAATATCAATTTGCTGATGCCAGTGGCATCCACTCGCAAGCCGTCAGAGGGTCGGAAATTGGGGTAAATAAAAATTCGATATTTCTAAAATGGAAACCCGTCATTTTAACAGGCTGAAATTTGGTAGGTAATTACTTTATTAAAATATCAATTTTCTGATGCCAGTGGCATCTACTCATAAGCCGTCAGAGGGTCGGAAATTGGGGTAAATAAAAATTCGATATTTCTAAAATGGAAACCCGTCATTTTAACAGGCTGAAATTTGGTAGGTATTTACTTTATAAAAATATCAATTTGCTGATGCCAGTGGCATCCACTCGCAAGCCGTCAGAGGGTCGGAAATTGGGGTAAATAAAAAATTCGATATTTCTAAAATGGAAACCCGTCATTTTAACAGGCTGAAATTGGGTAGGTAATTACTTTATAAAAATATCAATTTTCTGATGCCAGTGGCATCCACTCGCAAGCCGTCAGAGGGTCGGAAATTGGGGTAAATTAAAAATTCGATATTTCTAAAATGGAAACCCGTCATTTTAACAGGCTGAAATTCTTTAGGTAATTACTTTATAAAATATCAATTTGCTGATGCCAGTGGCATCCACTCATAGCCGTCAGAGGGTCGGAAATTGGGGTAAATTAAAAATTCGATATTTCTAAAATGGAAACCCGTCATTTTAACAGGCTGAAATTCTTTAGGTAATTACTTTATAAAAATATCAATTTTCTGATGCCAGTGGCAACCACTCGCAAGCCGTCAGAGGGTCGGAAATTGGGGTAAATTAAAAATTCGATATTTCTAAAATGGAAACCCGTCATTTTAACAGGCTGAAATTTGGTAGGTAATTACTTTATAAAAATATCAATTTTCTGATGCCAGTGGCATCCACTCGCAAGCCGTCAGAGGGTCGGAAATTGGGGTAAATAAAAAATTCGATATTTCTAAAATGGAAACCCGTCATTTTAACAGGCTGAAATTTGGTAGGTAATTACTTTATAAAAATATCAATTTTCTGATGCCAGTGGCATCCACTCGCAAGCCGTCAGAGGGTCGGAAATTGGGGTAAATAAAAAATTCGATATTTCTAAAATGGAAACCCGTCATTTTAACAGGCTGAAATTGGGTAGGTAATTACTTTATAAAAATATCAATTTTCTGATGCCAGTGGCATCCACTCGCAAGCCGTCAGAGGGTCGGAAATTGGGGTAAATTAAAATTCGATATTTCTAAAATGGAAACCCGTCATTTTAACAGGCTGAAATTCTTTAGGTAATTACTTTATAAAAATATCAATTTGCTGATGCCAGTGGCATCCACTCGCAAACCGTCAGAGGGTCGGAAATTGGGGTAAATAAAAAATTCGATATTTCTAAAATGGAAACCCGTCATTTTAACAGGCTGAAATTCTTTAGGTAATTACTTTATAAAAATATCAATTTTCTGATGCCAGTGGCATCCACTCGCAAGCCGTCAGAGGGTCGGAAATTGGGGAAATTAAAAATTCGATATTTCTAAAATGGAAACCCGTCATTTTAACAGGCTGAAATTCTTTAGGTAATTACTTTATAAAAATATCAATTTTCTGATGCCAGTGGCATCCACTCACAAGCCGTCAGAGGGTCGGAAATTGGGGTAAATAAAAAATTCGATATTTCTAAAATGGAAACCCGTCATTTTAACAGGCTGAAATTCTTTAGGTAATTACTTTATAAAAATATCAATTTGCTGATGCCAGTGGCATCCACTCGCAAGCCGTCAGAGGGTCGGAAATTGGGGTAAATAAAAAATTCGATATTTCTAAAATGGAAACCCGTCATTTTAACAGGCTGAAATTTGGTAGGTAATTACTTTATAAAAATATCAATTTTCTGATGCCAGTGGCATCCACTCGCAAGCCGTCAGAGGGTCGGAAATTGGGGTAAATTAAAAATTCGATATTTCTAAAATGGAAACCCGTCATTTTAACAGGCTGAAATTCTTTAGGTAATTACTTTATAAAAATATCAATTTGCTGATGCCAGTGGCATCCACTCGCAAGCCGTCAGAGGGTCGGAAATTGGGGTAAATAAAAATTCGATATTTCTAAAATGGAAACCCGTCATTTTAACAGGCTGAAATTCTTTAGGTAATTACTTTATAAAAATATCAATTTTCTGATGCCAGTGGCATCCACTCGCAAGCCGTCAGAGGGTCGGAAGTTGGGGTAAATAAAAAATTCGATATTTCTAAAATGGAAACCCGTCATTTTAACAGGCTGAAATTTGGTAGGTAATTACTTTATAAAAATATCAATTTTCTGATGCCAGTGGCATCCACTCGCAAGCCGTCAGAGGGTCGGAAATTGGGGTAAATTGAAAAGTCGATATTTCTAAAATGGAAACCCGTCATTTTAACAGGCTGAATCGATATTTCTAAAATGGAAACCCGTCATTTTAACAGGCTGAAATTGGGTAGGTAATTACTTTATAAAAATAACAATTTTCTGATGCCTGTGGCATCCACTCGCAAGCCGTCAGAGGGTCGGAAATTGGGGTAAATAAAAAATTCGATATTTCTAAAATGGAAACCCGTCATTTTAACAGGCTGAAATTTGGTAGGTAATTACTTTATAAAAATATCAATTTTCTGATGCCAGTGGCATCCACTCGCAAGCCGTCAGAGGGTCGGAAGTTGGGGTAAATAAAAAATTCGATATTTCTAAAATGGAAACCAGTCATTTTAACAGGCTGAAATTTGGTAGGTAATTACTTTATAAAAATATCGATTTTCCGATGCCAGTGGCAACCACTCGCAATCCGTCAGAGGGTCGGAAATTGGGGTAAATTAAAAATTCGATATTTCTAAAATGGAAACCCGTCATTTTAACAGGCTGAAATTCTTTAGGTAATTACTTTATAAAAATATCAATTTGCTGATGCCAGTGGCATCCACTCGCAAGCCGTCAGAGGGTCGGAAATTGGGGAAATAAAAAATTCGATATTTCTAAAATGGAAACCCGTCATTTTAACAGGCTGAAATTCTTTAGGTAATTACTTTATAAAAATATCAATTTTCTGATGCCAGTGGCATCCACTCGCAAGCCGTCAGAGGGTCGGAAATTGGGGTAAATATAAAATTCGATATTTCTAAAATGGAAACCCGTCATTTTAACAGGCTGTTTATAAAAATATCAATTTTCTGATGCCAGTGGCATCCACTCGCAAGCCGTCAGAAGGTCGGAAATTGAAGTAAATTAAAAATTCGATATTTCTAAAATGGAAACCCGTCATTTTAACAGGCTGAAATTCTTTAGGTAATTACTTTATAAATATATCAATTTGCTGATGCCAGTGGCATCCACTCGCAAGCCGTCAGAGGGTCGGAAATTGGGGTAAATAAAAAATTCGATATTTCTAAAATGGAAACCCGTCATTTTAACAGGCTGAAATTGGTAGGTAATTACTTTATAAATATATCAATTTGCTGATGCCAGTGGCATCCACTCGCTAGCCGTCAGAGGGTCGGAAATTGGGGTAAATAAAAAATTCGATATTTCTAAAATGGAAACCCTTCATTTTAACAGGCTGAAATTGGGTAGGTAATTACTTTATAAAAATATCAATTTTCTGATGCCAGTGGCATCCACTCGCAAGCCGTCAGAGGGTCGGAAATTGGGGTAAATTGAAAATTCGATATTTCTAAAATGGAAACCCGTCATTTTAACAGGCTGAATTTTGGTAGGTAATTACTTTATAAAAATATCAATTTTCTGATGCCAGTGGCATCCACTCGCAAGCCGTCAGAGGGTCGGAAATTGGGGTAAATAAAAAATTCGATATTTCTAAATTGGAAACCCTTCATTTTAACAGGCTAAAATTGGGTAGGTAATTACTTTATAAAAATATCAATTTTCTGATGCCAGTGGCATCCACTCGCAAGCCGTCAGAGGGTCGGAAATTGGGGTAAATTAAAAATTCGATATTTCTAAAATGGAAACCAGTCATTTTAACAGGCTGAAATTTTTTAGGAAATTACTTTATAAAAATATCAATTTTCAGATGCCAGTGGCATCCACTCGCAAGCCGTCAGAGGGTCGGAAATTGGGGTAAATAAAAAATTCGATATTTCTAAAATGGAAACCCGTCATTTTAACAGGCTGAAATTTGGTAGGTAATTACTTTATAAAAATATCAATTTTCTGATGCCAGTGGCATCCACTCGCAAGCAGTCAGAGTGTCGGAAATTGGGGTAAATTAAAAGTTCGATATTTCTAAATTGGAAACCCGTCATTTTAACAGGCTGAAATTCTTTAGGTAATTACTTTATAAAAATATCAATTTGCTGATGCCAGTGGCATCCACTCGCAAGCAGTCAGAGTGTCGGAAATTGGGGTAAATTAAAAGTTCGATATTTCTAAATTGGAAACCCGTCATTTTAACAGGCTGAAATTCTTTAGGTAATTACTTTATAAAAATATCAATTTGCTGATGCCAGTGGCATTCACTCGCAAGCTGTCAGAAGGTCGGAAATTGGGGTAAATAAAAAATTCGATATTTCTAAAATTGAAACCCGTCATTTTAACAGGCTGAAATTTGGCAGGTAATTACTTTATAAAAATATCAATTTTCTGATGCCAGTGGCATCCACTCGCAAGCCGTCAGAGGGTCGGAAATTGGGGTAAATAAAAAATTCGATATTTCTAAAATGGAAACCCGTCATTTTAACAGGCTGAAATTTGGTAGGTAATTACTTTATAAAAATATCAATTTGCTGATGCCAGTGGCATCCACTCGCAAGCCGTCAGAGGGTCGGAAATTGGGGTAAATAAAAAATTCGATATTTCTAAAATGGAAACCCGTCATTTTAACAGGCTGAAATTTGTTAGGTAATTACTTTATAAAAAATATCAATTTTCTGATGCCAGTGGCATCCACTCGCAAGCCGTCAGAGGGTCGGAAATTGGGGTAAATGAAAATTCGATATTTCTAAAATGGAAACCCGTCATTTTAACAGGCTGAAATTCTTTAGGTAATTACTTTATAAAAATATCAATTTGCTGATGCCAGTGGCAACCACTCGCAAGCCGTCAGAGGGTCGGAAATTGGGGTAAATAAAAAATTCGATATTTCTAAAATGGAAGCCCGTCATTTTAACAGGCTGAAATTTGGTAGGTAATTACTTTATAAATATATCAATTTTCTGATGCCAGTGGCATCCACTCGCAAGCCGTCAGAGGGTCGGAAATTGGGGAAATTAAAAATTCGATATTTCTAAAATGGAAACCCGTCATTTTAACAGGCTGAAATTCTTTAGGTATTTACTTTATAAAAATATCAATTTGCTGATGCCAGTGGCATCCACTCGCAAGCCGTCAGAGGGTCGGAAATTGGGATAAATAGAAAATTCGATATTTCTAAAATGGTAACCCGTCATTTTAACAGGCTGAAATTTGGTAGGAAATTACTTTAGAAAATTATCAATTTGCTGATGCCAGTGGCATCCACTCGCAAGCCGTCAGAGGGTCGAAAATTTGGGTAAATAAAAAATTCGATATTTCTAAAATGGAAACCCGTCATTTTAACAGGCTGAAATTTGGTGGGTAATTACTTTATAAAAATATCAATTTTCTGATGCTAGTGGCATCCACTCGCAAGCCGTCAGAGGGTCGCAAATTGTTATAAATAAAAAATTCGATATTTCTAAAATGGAAACCCGTCATTTTAACAGGCTGAAATTTGGTAGGTAATTACTTTATAAAAATATCAATTTTCTGATGCCAGTGGCATCCACTTGCAAGCCGTCAGAGGGTCGGAAATTGGGGTAAATTAAAAATTCGATATTTCTAAAATGGAAACCCGTCATTTTAACAGGCTGAAATTCTTTAGGTAATTACTTTATAAAAATATCAATTTGCTGATGCCAGTGGCATCCACTCGCAAGCCGTCAGAGGGTCGGAAATTAGGGTAATTAAAAAATTCGATATTTCTAAAATGGAAACCCGTCATTTTAACAGGCTGAAATTCTTTAGTTAATTACTTTATAAAAATATCAATTTTCTGATGCCAGTGGCATCCACTCGCAAGCCGTCAGAGGGTCGGAAATTGGGGTAAATTAAAAATTCGATATTTCTAAAATGGAAACCCGTCATTTTAACAGGCCGAAATTTCTTAGGTAATTACTTTATAAAAATATCAATTTTCTGATGCCAGTGGCATCCACTGGCAAGCCGTCAGAGGGTCGGAAATTGGGGTAAATAAAAAATTCGATATTTCTAAAATGGAAACCCGTCATTTTAACAGGCTGAAATTCTTTAGGTAATTACTTTATAAAAATATCAATTTTCTGATACCAGTGGCATCCACTCGCAAGCCGTCAGAGGGTCGGAAATTGGGGTAAATAAAAAATTCGATATTTCTAAAATGGAAACCCGTCATTTTAACAGGCTGAAATTCTTTAGGTGATTGCTTTATAAAAATATCAATTTTCTGATGCCAGTGGCATCCACTCGCAAGCCGTCAGAGGGTCGGAAATTGGGGTAAATTAAAAATTCGATATTTCTAAAATGGAAACCCGTCATTTTAACAGGCTGAAATTCTTTAGGTAATTACTTTATAAAAATATCAATTTGCTGATGCCAGTGGCATCAACTCGCAAGCCGTCAGAGGGTCGGAAATTGGGGTAAATAAAAAATTCGATATTTCTAAAATGGAAACCCGTCAATTTAACAGGCTGAAATTCTTTAGGTAATTACTTTATAAAAATATCAATTTTCTGATGCCAGTGGCATCCACTCGCAAGCCGTCAGAGGGTCGGAAGTTGGGATAAATAAAAAATTCAATAATTCTATAATGGAAACCCGTCATTTTAACAGGCTGAAATTTCTTAGGTAATTACTTTATAAAAATATCAATTTTCTTATGCCAGTGGCATCCACTCGCAAGCCGTCAGAGGGTCGGAAATTGGGGTAAATTAAAAATTCGATATTTCTGAAATGGAAACCCGTCATTTTAACCGGCTGAAATTCTTTAGGTAATTACTTTATAAAAATATCAATTTGCTGATACCAGTGGCATCCACTCGCAAGCCGTCAGAGGGTCGGAAATTGGGGTAAATAAAAAATTCGATATTTCTAAAATGGAAACCCGTCATTTTAACAGGCTGAAATTCTTTAGGTAATTACTTTATAAAAATATCAATTTTCTGATGCCAGTGGCATCCACTCGCAAGCCGTCAGAGGGTCGGAAATTGGGTTAAATAAAAAATTCGATATTTCTAAAATGGAAACCCGTCATTTTAACAGGCTGAAATTGGATAGGTAATTACTTTATAAAAATATCAATTTTCTGATGCCAGTGGCATCCACTCGCAAGCCGTCAGAGGGTCGGAAATTGGGGTAAATTAAAAATTCGATATTTCTAAAATGGAAACCCTTAATTTTAACAGGCTGAAATTTGGTAGGTAATTACTTTATAAAAATATAAATTTTCTGATGCCAGTGGCATCCACTCGCAAGCCGTCAGAGGGTCGGAAATTGGGGTAAATTAAAAATTCGATATTTCTAAAATGGAAACCCTTAATTTTAACAGGCTGAAATTTGGTAGGTAATTACTTTATAAAAATATAAATTTTCTGATGCCAGTGGCATCCACTCGCAAGTAGTCAGAGGGTCGGAAGTTGGGGTAAATAAAAAATTCGATACTTCTAAAACGGAAACCCCGTCATTTTAACAGGCTGAAATTGGGTAGGTAATTACTTTATAAAAATATCAATTTTCTGATGCCAGTGGCATCCACTCGCAAGCCGTCAGAGGGTCGGAAATTGGGATAAATTCAAAATTCGATATTTCTAAAATGGAAACCCGTCATTTTAACAGGCTAAAATTCTTTAGGTAATTACTTTATAAAAGTATCAATTTTCTGATGCCAGTGGCATCCACTCGCAAGCCGTCAGAGGGTCGGAAATTGGGGTAAATAAAAAATTCGATATTTCTAAAATGGAAACCCGTCATTTTAACAGGCTGAAATTCTTTAGGTAATTACTTTATAAAAATATCAATTTGCTGATGCCAGTGGCATCCACTCGCTAGCCGTCAGAGGGTCGGAAATTGGGGTAAATAAAAAATTCGATATTTCTAAAATGGAAACCCTTCATTTTAACAGGCTGAAATTGGGTAGGTAATTACTTTATAAAAATATCAATTTTCTGATGCCAGTGGCATCCACTCGCAAGCCGTCAGAGGGTCGGAAATTGGGGTAAATAAAAAATTCGATATTTCTAAATTGGAAACCCGTCATTTTAACAGGCTGAAATTCGGTAGGTAATTACTTTATAAAAATATCAATTTTCTGATGCCAGTGGCATCCACTCGCAAGCCGTCAGAGGGTCGGAAATTGGGGTAAATAAAAAATTCGATATTTCTAAAATGGAAACCCGTCATTTTAACAGGCTGAAATTCTTTAGGTAATTACTTTATAAAAATATCAATTTTCTTATGCCAGTGGCATCCACTCGCAAGCCGTCAGAGGGTCGGAAATTGGGGTAAATTAAAAATTCGATATTTCTAAAATGGAAACCCGTCATTTTAACAGGCTGAAATTTGGTAGGTAATTACTTTATAAAAATATCAATTTTCTGATGCCAGTGGCATCCACTCGCAAGCCGTCAGAGGGTCGGAAATTGGGGTAAATTAAAAATTCGATATTTCTAAAATGAAAACCCGTCATTTTAACAGGCTGAAATTCTTTAGGTAATTACTTTATAAAAATATCAATTTGCTGATGCCAGTGGCATCCACTCGCAAGCCGTCAGAGGGTCGGAAATTGGGGTAAATAAAAAATTCGATATTTCTAAAATGGAAACCCGTCATTTTAACAGGCTGAAATTTGGTAGGTAATTACTTTATAAAAATATCAATTTTCTGATGCCAGTGGCATCCACTCGCAAGCCGTCAGAGTGTCGGAAATTGGGGTAAATTAAAAATTCGATATTTCTAAAATGGAAACCCGTCATTTTAACAGGCTGAAATTCTTTAGGTAATTACTTTATAAAAATATCAATTTTCTGATGCCAGTGGCATTCACTCGCAAGCTGTCAGAAGGTCGGAAATTGGGGTAAATAAAAAATTCGATATTTCTAAAATTGAAACCCGTCATTTTAACAGGCTGAAATTTGGTAGGTAATTACTTTATAAAAATATCAATTTTCTGATGCCAGTGGCATCCACTCGCAAGCCGTCAGAGGGTCGGAAATTGGGGTAAATAAAAAATTCGATATTTCTAAAATGGAAACCCGTCATTTTAACAGGCTGAAATTTGGTAGGTAATTACTTTATAAAAATATCAATTTGCTGATGCCAGTGGCATCCACTCGCAAGCCGTCAGAGGGTCGGAAATTGGGGTAAATTAAAAATTCGATATTTCTAAAATGGAAACCCGTCATTTTAACAGGCTGAAATTTGGTAGATAATTACTTTATAAAAATATCAATTTTCTGATGCCAGTGGCATCCACTCGCAAGCCGTCAGAGGGTCGGAAATTGGGGTAAATTAAAAATTCAATATTTCTAACATGGAAACTCTTCATTTTAACAGGCTGAAATTTGGTAGGTAATTACTTTATAAATATATCAATTTTCTGATGCCAGTGGCATCCACTCGCAAGCCGTCAGAGGGTCGGAAATTGGGGTAAATAAAAAATTCGATATTTCTAAAATGGAAACCCGTCATTTTAACAGGCTGAAATTTGGTAGGTAATTACTTTATAAAAATATCAATTTGCTGATGCCAGTGGCATCCACTCGCAAGCCGTCAGAGGGTCGGAAATTGGGGTAAATAAAAAATTCGATATTTCTAAAATGGAAACCCGTCATTTTAACAGGCTGAAATTTGGTAGGTAATTACTTTATAAAAATATCAATTTTCTGATGCCAGTGGCATCCACTCGCAAGCCGTCAGAGGGTCGGAAATTGGGGTAAATTAAAAATTCGATATTTCTAAAATGGAAACCCGTCAGTTTAACAGGCTGAAATTCTTTAGGTAATTACTTTATAAAAATATCAATTTGCTGATGCCAGTGGCATCCACTCGCAAGCCGTCAGAGGGTCGGAAATTGGGGTAAATAAAAAATTCGATATTTCTAAAATGGAAACCCGTTATTTTAACAGGCTGAAATTTGGTAGGTAATTACTTTATAAATATATCAATTTGCTGATGCCAGTGGCATCCACTCGCAAGCCGTCAGAGGGTCGGAAATTGGGGTAAATAAAAAATTCGATATTTCTAAAATGGAAACCCGTCATTTTAACAGGCTGAAATTTGGTAGATAATTACTTTATAAAAATATCAATTTTCTGATGCCAGTGGCATCCACTCGCAAGCCGTCAGAGGGTCGGAAATTGGGGTAAATTAAAAAGTCGATATTTCTAAAATGGAAACCCGTCATTTTAACAGGCTGAAATTCTTTAGGTAATTACTTTATAAAAATATCAATTTGCTGATGCCAGTGGCATCCACTCGCAAGCCGCCAGAGGGTCGGAAATTGGGGTAAATAAAAAATTCGATATTTCTAAAATGGAAACCCGTCATTTTAACAGGCTGAAATTCTTTAGGTAATTACTTTATAAAAATATCAATTTTCTGATGCCAGTGGCATCCACTCGCAAGCCGTCAGAGGGTCGGAAATTGGGGTAAATAAAAAATTCGATATTTCTAAAATGGAAACCCGTCATTTTAACAGGCTGAAATTTGGTAGATAATTACTTTATAAAAATATCAATTTTCTGATGCCAGTGGCATCCACTCGCAAGCCGTCAGAGGGTCGGAAATTGGGAAAATATAAAATTCGATATTTCTAAAATGGAAACCCGTCATTTTAACAGGTTTCCACGTATTTTGGGGCGCTGAACACGCTGGTGTAGTCCGTTTTAGTGTAGGAGGCTCCGTTTCCGAGAAAAAATAATTTCTCGAAAACTACGAGAGCTAGAAAGAAACCGAGTCCAGTTTTGGAATCCCCAGGGTCGATTTAGTGCTGGTGAATTATTTCAGAATTTTTTGAGCCCTTGAAGTGTTCGAAAAAAATTAAAAGACCCCCCCCTTTGAACATTTCACAACAAATTTAAAAAATAAATTTGCGAGTTAAGGACGGTTTCCCACGTATTTTGGGGCGCTGAACACGCTGGTGTAGTCCGTTCTTGTGTAGGAGGCTCCGTTTCCGAGAAAAAAATAATTTCTCGAAAACTACGAGAGCTAGAAAGAAACCGAGTCCAGTTTTGGAATCCCCAGGGTCGATTTTGTGCTGGTGAATTATTTCAGAATTTTTTGAGCCCTTGAAGTGGTCGAAAAAAATCAAAAGACCCCCCCCTTTGAACATTTCACAACAAATTTAAAAAATAAATTTGCGAGGTAAGGACGGTTTCCCACGTATTTTGGGGCGCTGAACACGCTGGTGTAGTCCGTTTTTGTGTAGGAGGCTCCGTTTCCGAGAAAAAAATAATTTCTCGAAAACTACGAGAGCTAGAAAGAAACCGAGTCCAGTTTTGGAATCCCCAGAGTCAATTTAGTACTGGTGAATTATTTCAGAATTTTTTGAGCCCTTGAAGTGTTCGAAAAAAATCAAAAGACTTGAACATTTCACAAAAAATTTAAAAAATAAATTTGCGAGTTGGTAGGTAATTACTTTATAAAAATATCAATTTTCTGATGCCAGTGGCATCCACTCGCAAGCTGTCAGAGGGTCGGAAATTGGGGTAAATTAAAAATTCGATATTTCTAAAATGTAAACCCTTAATTTTAACAGGATGAAATTGGGTAGGTTATTAATTTATAAAAATATCAATTTTCTGATGCAAGTGGAATCCACTCGCAAACCGTCATATGGTCGGAAATTGTTGTAAATAAAAAATTCGATATTTCTAAAATGGAAACCCGTCATTTTAACAGGCTGAAATTTGGAACGTAATTACTTTATAAAAATATCAATTTTCTGATGCCAGTGGCATCCACTCGCAAGCCGTCAGAGGGTCGGAAATTGGGGTAAATAAAAACTTCGATACTTCAACAATGCAAACCCGTAATTTTAACAGGCTGAAATTTGGTAGGTAATTAGTTTATAAAAATATCAATTTTCTGATACCAGTGTCATCCACTCGCAAGCCGTCAGAGGGTCGGAAATTGGGGTAAATAAAAAATTCGATATTTCTAAAATGGAAACCCCTTCATTTTAACAGGCTGAAATTTGGTAGGTAATTACTTTATAAAAATATCAATTTTCTGATGCCAGTGGCATCCACTCATAAGCAAATCAGAGGTCAGGAAATTTTGGGGTAAATAAAAATTCGATATTTCTAAAATGAAACCCGTCATTTTAACAGGCTGAAATTTGGTAGGTAATTACTTTATAAAAATATCAATTTTCTGATGCCAGTGGCATCCACTCATAAGCCGTCAGAGGTCGAAATTGGGGTAAATAAAAATTCGATATTTTAAAATGGAAACCCGTCATTTTAACAGGCTGAAAAGAGTAATTACTTTATAAAATATCAATTTTCTGATGCCGAGTGGCATCCACTCGCAACCCGTCAGAGGGTCGAAATTGGGGTAAATTAAAATTCGATATTTCTAAAATGGAAACCGTCATTTTAACAGGTAGGTATTACTTTATAAAAATATCGATTTTCTGATGCCAGTGGCATCCACTCGCAAGCCGTCAGAGGTCAGAGTGGGGTAAATTAAAAATTCGATATTTCTAAAATGGAAACCCGTCATTTTAACAGGCTGAAATTTGGTAGGTAATTACTTTATAAAAATATCGATTTTCCGATGCCAGTGGCATCCACTCTTAAGCCGTCAGAGGGTCGAAATTGGGTAAATTAAAAATTCGATATTTCTAAAATGGAAACCCGTCATTTTAACAGGCTGAAATTTGGGTTTTACTTTATAAAAATATCGAATTTTCTGATGCCAGTGGCATCCACTCATAAACCGTCAGAGGGTCGTGGGGTAAATAAAATTCGATATTTCTAAAATGGAAAGTCATTTTAACAGGCTGAAATTTTTAGGTAATTACTTTATAAAAATATCAATTTTGATGCCAGTGGCATCCACTGGCATAAACCGTCAGAGGGTCGGAATTGAGGGTAAATAAAATTCGATATTTCTAAAATGAAACGTCATTTAACAGGCTGAAATTTGGTAGGTAATTACTTTATAAAAATATCAATTTTCTGATGCCAGTGGCATCCACTCATAAGCCGTCAAGGGTCAAATTGGGAGGGTAAATAAAATTCGATATTTCTAAAATGGAAACCCGTCATTTTAACAGGCTGAAATTTCTTAAGTAATTCATTTATAAAAATATCAATTTTCTGATGCCAGTGGCATCCACTCACAAGCCGTCAGAGGGTCGGAAATTCATAAATTAAAATTCGATATTTCTAAATAAACCCGTCATTTTAACAGGCTGAAATTTGGTAGGTAATTACTTTATAAAAATATCAATTTTATGCCAGTGGCATCACTCATAAGCCGTCAGGGTCGAAATTGGGGGTAAATAAAATTCGATATTTCTAAAATGAAAACCAGTCATTTTAACAGGTTGAAATTTGGTAGGTAATTACTTTATAAAAATATCAATTTTCTGATGCCAGTGGCATCCACTCTGCAAACCGTCAGAGGGTCGGTGGTAAATTAAAAATTCGATATTTCTATAAATGAGAAACCCGTCATTTTAACAGGCTGAAATTGGGTAATTACTTTATAAAAATATCAATTTTCTGATGCCAGTGGCATCCACTCTAAATCCGTCAGAGGGTCGGAAATTGGGGTAAATATAAAATTCGATATTTTATAAATGAAACCCGTCATTTTAACAGGCTGAAATTTGGTAGGTAATTACTTTATAAAAATATCAATTTCTGATGCCAGTGGCATCCACTGGCCATCAGAGGTCGGAAGTGGGGTAAATAAAAATTCGATATTTCTAAAATGAAACCCGTCATTTTAACAGGCTGAAATTTGGACGGGTAATTACTTTATAAAAATATCAATTTCTGATGCCTGGCATCCACTCATAAGCCGTCAGAGGGTCGGAAAATTGGTAAATAAAATTCGATATTTCTAAAATGAAACCGTCATTTTAACAGGCTGAAATTTGGTAGGTAATTACTTTATAAAAATATCAATTTTCATATGCCAGTGGCATAAACTCGCAAGCCGTCAGCTGGTCGCAAATTGGGGTAAATCAAAAATTCGATATTTCTAAAATGGAAACCCGTCATTTTAACAGGCTGAAATTTGACGGGTAATTACTTTTAGAAATATCAATTTTCTGATTTAGTGGCATCCACCATAACCGTCAGAGGGTCGAAGTGGGTAAATAAAATTAGATATTTCTAAATGAAACCCGTCATTTTAACAGGCTGAAATTGAGTAGTTTACTTTATAAAAATATCAATTTGCTGATGCCAGTGGCATCCACTCATAACGGCTGCAGTGGTCGGAAGTGGGGTAAATAAAAAATTCGATATTTCTAATATGGAAACCCGTCATTTTAACAGGCTGAAATTTGGTAGGTAATTACTTTATAAAAATATCAATTTTTTTATGCCAGTGGCATCCACTCGCAAGCCGTCAGAGGGTCGGAAATTGGGGTAAATTAAAAATTCGATATTTCTAAAATGTAAACCCGTCATTTTCAGGCTGTTAAATTCGGGTTTCCATTTAGAAATATCAATTTTATTTACCCCAGTGGCATCCACTCTAAAGCGGTGTCGGAAATTGGTAAATAAAAATTCGATATTTTATAAATCAATTACCGTCATTTTAACAGGCTGAAATTCGGGTTTCATTTATAAAAATATCAATTTTTAATTTAATTTCCGACCCTCGGCACCGTCAGAGGGTCACTGGCATCGAAAATTCGATATTTTATAAAGTAATTACCTCATTTCGGCCTGTTAAATTCTTGACGGGTAATTCCATTTTGAAATATCGAATTTTCTGATTTGCCCGACCCTCTGACGACTTGCGAGTGGAATGCCGGGGTAAATGATATTTTATAAAGTAATTACCTGGCATTTCGGCCTGTGGTAGTTTCCATTTTAGAAATATCGAATTTTATTTCCTTGATGCCAGTGGCATCCACTGCGAGTGAATACGGCATCGAAGTGATATTTTATAAAGTAATTACCTGCAAATTCTGTGACGGGTTTCCATTTTAAATATCGAAATTTCCGTCATTTCCCTTAACGGCTTGCTGAAATGCATTGGTAGGTAATTGATATTTTTATAAAGTATCAATTTCGGCCTGATGCCAGGGTTTTCCAAATATCGAATTTTATTTTTCCGACCCTCTGACGGCTGCGGAAGTGGCATCAACAAATTGATATTTTATAGATGTAATTGCCTAAAATTTCGGCCTGTTAAAATGGCTGAAATTCCATTTTAGAAATATCTTACTATTTTTTCTGACGGCTTGCAGTGGATGCCACTATCAGAAAATTGATATTTTATAAGTAATTACCTAGAAATTTCAATAAAATGACGGGTTTCCATTTTAGAAATATCGAATTTTATTTACCAATTTCCGACCCTCTGACGCTGCAGATGGATGCCACTGGCATCAGAAATTGATATTTTATAAGTAATTACATTTCAGCCTGTTAAAATGACGGGTTTCCATTTTGAAATATCAATTTTTATTTCCGACCTCTGACGGCGCGAAGTGGATGCCGCTGGCATCAAAATTGATATTTTATAAAGTAATTACCTGAATTTCAGCCTGTTAAAATGACGGGTTTCCATTTTAGAAATATCAATTTTATTTAATTTCCGACCTCTGACGGCTTCAGTGGATGCCGCGGCATCAGAAGAATTGATATTTTATAAGTAATTACCTGATTTCGGCTGTTAAATGACGGGTTCCATTTAGAAATATCGAATTTTTATTTACTATTTCCGACCCTCTGACGGCTTGCAGTGGTGCCGCTGGCATAAAATTGATATTTTATAAAGTATTACCCATTTCAGCCTGTTAAAATGACGGGTTTCCATTTTAGAAATATCGAATTTTTATTTATTTGACTCTGACGGCTGCAGTGAGTGCCACTGGCATCAGCAAAATTGATATTTTTATAAAGTAATCCTAAAATTTCAGCCTGTTAAATGACGGGTTTCCATTTAAATATCGAATTTTAATTTTCCGGACCCTCTGACGGCTTGCAGTGGTGGCATCAGATTGATATTTTTAGTAATTACACAAAATTTCTGTTAAAATGACGGGTTTCCATTTTAGAAATATCGAATTTACTGATTTCCGACCCTCTGACGGCAGAAGTGGATGCCGCTGGCATCGAAAATTGATATTTTATAAGTATTACTGAGAAATTTCGGCCTGTTAAATGACGGGTTTCCATTTAGAATATCGGCTTTTTAGATTTCCGACCTCTGACGGCTGCAGTGGCATCGAAAATTATTTTATAAAGTAATTACCTGAAATTTCGGCCTGTTAAAATGACGGGTTTCCATTTTAGAAATATCGAATTTTTTTACCCAATTTCCGACCTCTGACGGCTTGCAGTGAATGCCGCTGGCATCGAAATTGATATTTTTATAAGTAATTGCCTAAAGAATTTCGGCTATATTAAATGACGGGTTTCCATTTTAGAAATATCGAATTTTTTACTGATTTCCGACCTCTGACGGCTTGCGAAGTGGATGCCGCTGGCATCGAAATTGATATTTTATAAAGTAATTGCCTGAATTTCGGCCTGTTGAAATGACGGGTTTCCATTTTAGAATATTTATTTACCGATTTCCGACCTCTGACGCAGTGATGCCTGGCATCGAAAATTGATATTTTATAAGTAATTTACTAAACTGTTAAAATGACGGGTTTCCATTTTAGAAATATCGAATTTATTTACTTCCGACCCTCTGACGGCTTGCGATGGTGCCGCTGGCATCAGAAGAATTGATATTTTTAAAGTACTGCAAATTTCAGCCTGTAATGACGGGTTTCCAATTTTAGAAATATCGAATTTTATTTACTGAATTTCTGACCCTCTGACGGCTTGCGAGTGGATGCCACTGGCATCAGAAAATTGATATTTTATAAAGTAATTACCTAAAGAATTTCAGCCTGTTAAAATGACGGGTTTCCATTTTAGAAATATCGAATTTTTTATTTACCCCAATTTCCGACTTTCTGACGGCTTGCGAGTGGATGCCGCTGGCATCAGAAAATTGATATTTTTATGAAGTAATTACCTAAAGAATTTCAGCCTGTTAGATTGACGGGTTTCCATTTAGAAATATCTCATTTTTTATTTACCCCCAATTCCGACCCTCAGACGGCTTGCGAGTGGATTCCACTGGCATCAGAAAATTGATATTTTTATGAAGTAATTACCTAAAGAATTTCAGCCTGTTAGATTGACGGGTTTCCATTTTAGAAATATCGAATTTTTTATTTATCCCAATTTCCGACCCTCTGACGGCTTGCGAGTGAATGCCACTGGCATCAGAAAATTGATATTTTTATGAAGTAATTATCTAAAGAATTTCAGCCTGTTAGATTGACGGGTTTCCATTTTAGAAATATAGATTTTTATTTACCCAATTTCCGACCCTCTGACGGCTTGCAGTGGATGCCACTGGCATCAGAAAATTGATATTTTATAAAAGTAATTACCTGAAATTTCAGCCTGTTAAAATGACGGGTTTCCATTTTAGAAATATCGAATTTTATTTACCCAATTTCCGACCTCTGACGGCTTGCGAAGTGGATGCCACTGGCATCAGAAAATTGATATTTTTATAAAGTAATTACCTGAAATTTCAGCCTGTTAAAATGACGGGTTTCCATTTTAGAAATATCGAATTTTATTTACCCCAATTTCCGACCTCTGACGGCTTGCAGTGGATGCCACTGGCATCAGCAAATTGATATTTTATAAAGTAATTACCTAAAATTTCAGCCTGTTAAAATGACGGGTTTCCATTTTAGAAATATCGAATTTTTATTTACCCCAATTTCCGACCCTCTGACGGCTTGCGAGTGGATGCCACTGGCATCAGAAAATTGATATTTTTATAAAGTAATTACCTACAGAATTTCAGCCTGTTAAAATGACGGGTTTCCATTTTAGAAATATCGAATTTTTAATTTACCCCAATTTCCGACCCTCTGACGGCTTGCGAGTGGATGCCACTGGCATCAGAAAATTGATATCTTTATAAAGTAATTACCTAAAGAATTTCAGCCTGTTAAAATGACGGGTTTCCATTTTAGAAATATCGAAATTTTTATTTACCCCCAATTTCCGACCCTCTGACGGCTTGCGAGTGGATGCCACTGGCATCAGCAAATTGATATTTTATTGTTAAAATGACGGGTTTCCATTTTAGAAATATCGACTTTTTTATTTACCCCAATTTCCGACCCTCTGACGGCTTGCGAGTGGATGCCGCTGGCATCAGAAAATTGATATTTGTATAAAGTAATTACCTAAAATTTCAGCCTGTTAAAATGACGGGTTTCCATTTAGAAATATCGAATTTTTATTTACTATTTCCGACCTCTGACGCTTGCAGTGGATGCCACTGGCATCAGAAAATTGATATTTTATAAAGTAATTACCTAAAATTTCAGCCTGTTAAATGACGGGTTTCCATTTTAGAAATATCGAATTTTAATTTATAATTTCCGACCCTCTGACGGCTTGCGAGTGGATGCCACTGGCATCAGAAAATTGATATTTTTATAAAGTAATTACCTAAGAAATTTCAGCCTGTTAAAATGACGGGTTTCCATTTTAGAAATATCGAATTTTTTTTTATACCAATTTCCGACCCTCTGACGGCTTGCGAGTGGATGCCACTGGCATCAGAAAATTGATATTTTTATAAAGTAATTACCTAAGAAATTTCAACCTGTTAAAATGACGGGTTTCCATTTTAGAAATATCGAATTTTTCATATACCCCAATTTCCGACCCTCTGACGGCTTGCGAGTGGATGCCGCTGGCATCAGCAAATTGATATTTTTATAAAGTAATTACCTAAAGAATTTCAGCCTGTTAAAATGACGGGTTTCCATTATAGAAAAATCGAATTTTTTATTTACCCCAATTTCCGACCCTCTGACGGCTTGCGAGTGGATGCCGCTGGCATCAGAAAATTGATATTTTTATAAAGTAATTACCTAAAGAATTTCAGCCTGTTAAAATGACGGGTTTCCATTTTAGAAATATCGAATTTTTTATTTACCCCAATTTCCGACCCTCTGACGGCTTGCGAGTGGATGCCACTGGCATCAGAAAATTGATATTTTATAAAGTAATTACCTAATAAATTTCAGCCTGTTAAAATGACGGGTTTCCATTTTAGAAATATCGAATTTTTTATTTAGCCCAATTTCCGACCCTCTGACGGCTTGCGAGTGGATGCCACTGGCATCAGAAAATTGATAATTTTATAAAGTAATTACCTAATTTCAGCCTGTTAAAATGACGGGTTTCCATTTCAGCCTGTTAAAATGACGGGTTTCCATTTTAGAAATATCGAATTTTTATTTGATTTCCGACCCTCTGACGGCTTGCAGTGGATGCCACTGGCATCAGAAAATTGATATTTTTATAGAGTAATTACCTACCAAATTTCAGCCTGTTAAAATGACGGGTTTCCATTTTAGAAATATCGAATTTTATTTTAATTTCCGACCCTCTGACGGCTTGCAGTGGATGCCACTGGCATCAGAAAATTGATATTTTTATAAAGTAATTACCTGCAAATTTCAGCCTGTTAAAATGACGGGTTTCCATTTTAGAAATATCGAATTTTTTATTTACCCCAATTTCCGACCCTCTGACGGCTTGCGAGTGGATGCCACTGGCATCAGAAAATTGATATTTTATAAAGTAATTACCTAAAGAATTTCAGCCTGTTAAAATGACGGGTTTCCATTTTAGAAATATCGAATTTTTAATTTACCCAATTTCCGACCCTCTGACGGCTTGCGAGTGGATGCCACTGGCATCAGAAAATTGATATTTTTATAAAGTAATTACCTAAGAAATTTCAGCCTGTTAAAATGACGGGTTTCCATTATAGAATTATTGAATTTTTTATTTACCCCAATTTCCGACCCTCTGACGGCTTGCGAGTGGATGCCACTGGCATCAGAAAATTGATATTTTTATAAGTAATTACCTAATTTCAGCCTGTTAAAATGACGGGTTTCCATTTTAGAAATATCGAATTTTTATTTACTGAATTTCCGACCCTCTGACGGCTTGCGAGTGGATGCCACTGGCATCAGCAAATTGATATTTTTATAAAGTAATTACCTAAAGAATTTCAGCCTGTTAAAATGACGGGTTTCCATTTTAGAAATATCGAATTTTTTATTTAACCAAATTTCCGACCGTCTGACGGCTTGCGAGTGGATGCCGCTGGCATCAGAAAATTGATATTTTATAAAGTAATTACCTAAAAATTTCAGCCTGTTAAAATGACGGGTTTCCATTTTAGAAATATCGAATTTTATTTACCCCAATTTCCGACCCTCTGACGGCTTGCAGTGGATGCCACTGGCATCAGCAAATTGATATTTTATAAAGTAATTACCTGAATTTCAGCCTGTTAAAATGACGGGTTTCCATTTTAGAAATATCGAATTTTTTATTTACCCCAATTTCCGACCCTCTGACGGCTTGCGAGTGGATGCCACTGGCATCAGAAAATTGATATTTTTATAAAGTAATTACCTACCAAATTTCAACCTGTTAAAATGACGGGTTTCCATTTTAGAAATATCGAATTCTTTATTTCCGACCCTCTGACGGCTTGCGAATGGATGCCACTGGCATCAGCAAATTGATATTTTATAAAGTAATTACCTAAGAATTTCAGCCTGTTAAAATGACGGGTTTCCATTTTAGAAATATCGAATTTTTAATTTTTTCCGACCTCTGACGGCTTGCAGTGGATGCCGCTGGCATCAGAATTGATATTTTTATAAAGTAATTACCTGCAAATTTAGGCCTGTTAGAATGACGGGTTTCCATTTTAGAAATATCGAATTTTATTTACTGAATTTCCGACCCTCTGACGGCTTGCAGTGGATGCCGCTGGCATCAGAAAATTGATATTTTATAAAGTAATTACCTACCCGAATTTCAGCCTGTTAAAATGACGGGTTTCCATTTTAGAAATATCGAATTTTATTTACTCCGACCTCTGACGGCTTGCGAGTGGATGCCGCTGGCATCAGCAAATTGATATTTTATAAAGTAATTACCTGCAAATTTCAGCCTGTTAAAATGACGGGTTTCCATTTTGAAATATCGAATTTTTATTTACTGATTTCCGACCCTCTGACGGCGAATGCCACTGGCATCAGAAAATTTTATAATTTTACCTACAAATTTCAGCCTGTTAAAATGACGGGTTTCCATTTTAGAAATATCGAATTTTGTATTTACCCCAATTTCCGACCCTCTGACGGCCACCGGCATCAGCAAATTGATATTTTTATAAAGTAATTACTTAAAAAATTTTAGCCTGTTAAAATGACGGGTTTCCATTTTAGAAATATCGAATTTTTTATTTACCCCAATTTCCGACCCTCTGACGGCTTGCGAGTGGATGCCGCTGGCATCAGAAAATTGATATTTTTATAAAGTAATTACCTAAGAAATTTCGGCCTGTTAAAATGACGGGTTTCCATTTTAGAAATATCGAATTTTTTATTTACCCCAATTTCCGACCTCTGACGGCTTGCAGTGGATGCCACTGGCATCAGAAATTGATATTTTATAAGTAATTACCTAAAATTTCAGCCTGTTAAAATGACGGGTTTCCATTTTAGAAATATCGAATTTTATTTACCCCAATTTCCGACCTCTGACGGCTTGCAGTGGATGCCACTGGCATCAGAAAATTGATATTTTTATAAAGTAATTACCTACCAGAATTTCAGCCTGTTAAAATGACGGGTTTCCATTTTAGAAATATCGAATTTTTATTTACCAATTTCCGACCTCTGACGGCTTGCAGTGGATGCCACTGGCATCAGAAAATTGATATTTTTATAAGTAATTACCTAAAGAATTTCAGCCTGTTAAAATGACGGGTTTCCATTTTAGAAATATCGAATTTTTAATTTACCCCAATTTCCGACCCTCTGACGGCTTGCGAGTGGATGCCACTGGCATCAGAAAATTGATATTTTATAAAGTAATTACCTGCAATTTCAGCCTGTTAAAATGACGGGTTTCCATTTTAGAAATATCGAATTTTTATTTACTGATTTCCGACCCTCTGACGGCTTTGCAGTGGATGCCACTGGCATCAGAAAATTGATATTTTATAAAGTAATTACCTGCAATTTCAGCCTGTTAAAATGACGGGTTTCCATTTTAGAAATATCGAATTTTTATTTACCCCAATTTCGACCTCTGACGGCTGCGAGTGGATGCCACTGGCATCATGATATTTTTATAAGTAATTACCTAAAGAATTTCAGCCTGTTAAAATGACGGGTTTCCATTTTAGAAATATCGAATTTTATTTACTATTTCCGACCCTCTGACGGCTTGCAGTGGATGCCGCTGGCATCAGAAAATTGATATTTTATAAAGTAATTACCTAAATTTCAGCCTGTTATGTTAAAATGACGGGTTTCCATTTAGAAATATCGAATTTTATTTACCCCAATTTCCGACCTCTGACGGCTTGCGAAGTGGATGCCACTGGCATCAGAAAATTGATATTTTATAAAGTAATTACCTGCAAAAAATTTCAGCCTGTTAAAATGACGGGTTTCATTTTAGAAATATCAATTTTTATTTTCTGACGGCTTGCAGTGGATGCCACTGGCATCAGCAAATTGATATTTTATAGTAATTACCTAAAGAATTTGTTAAAATGACGGGTTTCCATTTTAGAAATATCGAATTTTTATTTACCCAATTTCCGACCCTCTGACGGCTTGCGAATGGATGCCAGTGGCATCAGCAAATTGATATTTTATAAGTAATTACCTAAAAATTTCAGCCTGTTAAAATGACGGGTTTCCATTTTAGAAATATCGAATTTTTATTTACTGATTTCCGACCCTCTGACGGCTTGCAGTGGATGCCGCTGGCATCAGAAAATTGATATTTTTATAAAGTATTTACCTACCGAATTTCAGCCTGTTAAAATAACGGGTTTTCATTTTAGAAGTATCGAATTTTCAATTTACCTAAATTTCCGACCCTCTGACGGCTTGCGAGTGGATGCCGCTGGCACCAGAAAATTTATATTTTTATAAAGTAATTACCTAAAGAATTTCAGCCTGTTAAAATGACGGGTTTCCCATTTAGAAATATCGAATTTTTTATTTACCCCAATTTCCGACCCTCTGACGGCTTGCGAGTGGATGCCACTGGCATCAGAAAATTGATATTTTTATAAAGTAATTACCTAAAGAATTTCAGCCTGTTAAAATTACGGGTTTCCATTTTAGAAATATCGAATTTTTTATTTACCCCAATTTCCGACCCTCTGACGGCTTGCGAGTGGATGCCACTGGCATCAGAAAATTGATATTTTTATAAAGTAATTACCTAAGAAATTTCGGCCTGTTAAAATGACGGGTTTCCATTTTAGAAATATCGAATTTTTTATTTACCCCAATTTCCGACCCTCTGACGGCTTGCGAGTGGATGCCACTGGCATCAGAAAATTGATATTTTTATAAAGTAATTACCTAAGAAATTTCGGCCTGTTAAAATGACGGGTTTCCATTTTAGAAATATCGAATTTTCCATATACCCCAATTTCCGTCCCTCTGACGGCATGCGAGTGGATGCCACTGACATCAGAAAATTCATATTTTTATAGAGTAATTGCCAACCAAATTTCAGCCTGTTAAAATGACGGGTTTCCATTTTAGAAATATCGAATTTTTTATTTGTCCCAATTTCCGACCCTCTGACGGCTTGCGAGTGGATGCCGCTGGCATAATAAAATTGATATTTGTATAAAGTAATTACCTAAAGAATTTCAGCCTGTTAAAATGACGGGTTTCCATTTTAGAAATATCGGATATTTTATTTACCCCAATTTCCGACCCTCTGACGGCTTGCGAGTGGATGCCACTGGCATCAGAAAATTGATATTTTTATAAAGTAAGTAGGTACCTACCAAATTTCAGCCTGTTAAATTGACGGGTTTCCATTTTAGAAATATCGGATATTTTATTTACACCAATTTCCGACCCTCTGACGGCTTGCAGTGGATGCCACTGGCATCAGAAAATTGATATTTTTATAAAGTAATTACCTAAAATTTCGGCCTGTTAAAATGACGGGTTTCCATTTTAGAAATATCGAATTTTTATTTACTATTTCCGACTCTGACGGCGCAGTGGATGCCACTGGCATCAGAAAATTGATATTTTATAGTAATTACTTTAGAAATATCGAATTTTTATTTACCCAATTTCCGACCCTCTGACGGCTTGCAGTGGATGCCACTGGCATCAGAAAATTGATATTTTATAAAGTAATTACCTAAAATTTCAGCCTGTTAAAATGACGGGTTTCCATTTTAGAAATATCGAATTTTATTTACCCCAATTTCCGACCTCTGACGGCTTGCGAAGTGAATGCCACTGGCATCAGAAAATTGATATTTTATAAAGTAATTACCTACCAAATTTCAGCCTGTTAAAATCACGGGTTTCCATTTTAGAAATATCGAAATTTTAATTTACCCCAATTTCCGACCCTCTGACGGCTTGCGGGTGGATGCCACTGGCATCGGCAAATTGATATTTTATAAGTAATTACTACCTGGAATTTCGGCCCTGTTAAAATGACGGGTTTCCACAGAAATATCGAATTTTATTTCGATCTGACGCGGCTTGCCAGATACCTGCTACATCGGCAAATTTTTATAAAGTAATTACCTAAGAATTTCGGCCTGTTAAAATGACGGGTTTCCATTTAGAAATATCGAATTTTTATTTACCCAATTTCCGACCTCTGACGGCTTGCAGTGGATGCCGCTGGCATCAGAAAATTGATATTTTTATAAGTAATTACCTAAAAATTTCAGCCTGTTAAAATGACGGGTTTCCATTTTAGAAATATCGAATTTTATTTACTGATTTCCGACCCTCTGACGGCTTGCAGTGGAATGCCACTGGCATCAGAAAATTGATATTTTATAAAGTAATTACCTAAAATTTCAGCCTGTTAAAATGACGGGTTTCCATTTAGAAATATCGAATTTTATTTACAATTTCCGACCCTCTGACGGCTTGCGAGTGGATGCCACTGGCATCAGAAAATTGATATTTTATAAAGTAATTACTATTTCAGCCTGTTAAAATGACGGGTTTCCATTTTAGAAATATCGAATTTTAATTTACCCCAATTTCCGACCCTCTGACGGCTTTGCGAAGTGGATGCCGCTGGCATCAGAAAATTGATATTTTATAAAGTAATTACCTGCAAATTTCAGCCTGTTAAAATGACGGGTTTCCATTTTAGAAATATCGAATTTTTTATTTACCCCAATTTCCGACCCTCTGACGGCTTGCGAGTGGATGCCGCTGGCATCAGAAAATTGATATTTTTATAAAGTAATTACCTAAGAAATTTCGGCCTGTTAAAATGACGGGTTTCCATTTTAGAAATATCGAATTTTTATTTACCCCAATTTCGACCACTCTGACGGCTTGCGAGTGGATGCCGCTGGCATCAGAAAATTGATATTTTATAAAGTAATTACCTGCAAAAATTTCAGCCTGTTAAAATGACGGGTTTCCATTTTAGAAATATCGAATTTTTAATTTACCCCAATTTCCGACCCTCTGACGGCTTGCGAAGAGATGCCATTGGCATCAGAAAATTGATATTTTTATAAAGTAATTACCTACAAATTTCAGCCTGTTAAAATGACGGGTTTCCATTTTAGAAATATCGAATTTTATTTACCCCAATTTCCGACCCTCTGACGGCTTTGCGAGTGAATGCCACTGGCATCAGAAAATTGATATTTTATAAGTAATTACCTGCAAATTTCAGCCTGTTAAAATGACGGGTTTCCATTTTAGAAATATCGAATTTTATTTACCCAATTTCCGACCCTCTGACGGCTTGCGAATGGATGCCACTGGCATCAGAATTGATATTTTTATAAGTAATTACCTTCAGCCTGTTAAATGACGGGTTTCCATTTTAGAAATATCGAATTTTATTTACCCCAATTTACGACCCTCTGACGGCTTGCGAGTGGATGCCACTGGCATCAGAAAATTGATATTTTAATAAAGTAATTACCTAAAATTTCAGCCTGTTAAAATGACGGGTTTCCATTTTAGAAATATCAATTTTATTTTAATTTCCGACCCTCTGACGGCTTGCAGTGGATGCCACTGGCATCAGAAAATTGATATTTTATAAAGTAATTACCTGCAAATTTCAGCCTGTTAAAATGACGGGTTTCCATTTTGAAATATCGAATTTTTTATTTACCCCAATTTCCGACCCTCTGACGGCTTGCGAGTGGATGCCACTGGCATCAGAAAATTGATAATTTTATAAAGTAATTACCTAAAGAATTTCAGCCTGTTAAAATGACGGGTTTCCCATTTAGAAATATCGAATTTTTTATTTCCGAATTCCATCGACCTCTGACGACGGAGTGAGATTCTGGCATCAGCAAAATTGATATTTTTTATAAGTAATTACCTAAAAATTTCAGCCTGTTAAAATGACGGGTTTCCATTTTAGAAATATCGAATTTTATTTACCCCAATTTCCGACCCTCTGACGGCTTGCAGTGGATACCACTGGCATCAGCAAATTGATATTTTATAAAGTAATTACCTAAAATTTCAGCCTGTTAAAATGACGGGTTTCCATTTTAGAAATATCGAATTTTATTTACCCCAATTTCCGACCCTCTGACGGCTTGCAGTGGATGCCACTGGCATCAGAAAATTGATATTTTATAAAGTAATTACCTAAATTTCAGCCTGTTAAAATGACGGGTTTCCATTTAGAAATATCGAATTTTTTATTTACCCCAATTTCCGACCCTCTGACGGCTTGCGAGTGGATGCCACTGGCATCAGCAAATTGATATTTTATAAGTAATTACCTAAAATTTCAGCCTGTTAAAATGACGGGTTTCATTTAGAAATATCGAATTTTTATTTACCCAATTTCCGACCCTCTGACGGCTGCAGTGGATGCCACTGGCATCAGCAAATTGATATTTTATAAAGTAATTACCTAAAATTTCAGCCTGTTAAAATGACGGGTTTCCATTTAGAAATATCTAATGTTTTATTTACCCAATTTCCGACCCTCTGACGGCTTGCGAGTGGATGCCACTGGCATCAGCAAATTGATATTTTATAAGTAATTACTAAGAATTTCAGCCTGTTAAAATGACGGGTTTCCATTTTGAAATATCGAATTTTTTATTTACCCCAATTTCCGACCCTCTGACGGCTTGCGAGTGGATGCCACTGGCATCAGCAAATTGATATTTTTATAAAGTAATTACCTAAAGAATTTCAGCCTGTTAAAATGACGGGTTTCCATTTTAGAAATATCGAATTTTTTATTTACCCCAATTTCCGACCCTCTGACGGCTTGCGAGTGGATGCCACTGGCATCAGAAAATTGATATTTTTATAAAGTAATTACCTAAAGAATTTCAGCCTGTTAAAATGACGGGTTTCCATTTTAGAAATATCGAATTTTTTATTTACCCCAATTTCTGACCCTCTGACGGCTTGCGAGTGGATGCCACTGGCATCAGAAAATTGATATTTTTATAAAGTAATTACCTACCAAATTTCAGCCTGTTAAAATGACGGGTTTCCAATTTATTAATATCGCATTTTTTATTTACCCCAATTTCCGACCCTCTGACGGCTTGCGAGTGGATGCCACTGGCATCAGCAAATTGATATTTTATAAAGTAATTACCTAAGAATTTCAGCCTGTTAAAATGACGGGTTTCCATTTTAGAAATATCGAATTTTAATTTTAATTTCCGACCCTCTGACGGCTTGCGAGTGGATGCCACTGGCATCAGAAAATTGATATTTTATAAAGTAATTACCTAAATTTCAGCCTGTTAAAATGACGGGTTTCCATTTTAGAAATATCGAATTTTTATTTACCCCAATTTCCGACCCTCTGACGGCTTGCAGTGGATGCCACTGGCATCAGAAAATTGATATTTTATAAAGTAATTACCTACCAAATTTCAGCCTGTTAAAATGACGGGTTTCCATTTTAGAAATATCGAATTTTTAATTTAACCCAATTTCCGAACCTCTGACGGCTTGCGAGTGGATGCCACTGCCATCAGAAAATTGATATTTTTATAAAGTAATTACCTACCAAATTTCAGCCTGTTAAAATGACGGGTTTCCATTTAGAAATATCTAATTTTTTATTTACCCCAATTTCCGACCCTCTGACGGCTTGCGAGTGGATGCCACTGGCATCAGCAAATTGATATTTTTATAAAGTAATTACCTAAAGAATTTCAAGCCTGTTAAAATGACGGGTTTCCATTTTAGAAATATCAATTTTATTTACCCCAATTTCCGACCCTCTGACGGCTTGCGAGTGGATGCCACTGGCATCAGCAAATTGATATTTTGATAAAGTAATTACCTACTTAATTTCGGCCTGTTAAAATGACGGGTTTCCATTTTAGAAATATCGAATTTTTAATTTACCCCAATTTCCGACCCTCTGACGGCTTGCGAGTGGATGCCACTGGCATCAGAAAATTGATATTTTTATAAAGTAATTACCTAAAAAATTTAAGCCTGTTAAAATGACGGGTTTCCATTTTAGAAATATCGAATTTTTATTTACTAATTTCCGACCCTCTGACGGCTTGCAGTGGATGCCACTGGCATCAGCAAATTGATATTTTATAAGTAATTACCTAAAATTTCAGCCTGTTAAAATGACGGGTTTCCATTTTAGAAATATCGAATTTTTAATTTACCCCAATTTCCGACCCTCTGACGGCTTGCGAGTGGATGCCACTGGCATCAGAAAATTGATATTTTAATAAAGTAATTACCTAAAGAATTTCAGCCTGTTAAAATGACGGGTTTCCATTTTAGAAATATCGAATGTTTTATTTACCCCAATTTCCGACCCTCTGACGGCTTGCGAGTGGATGCCACTGGCATCAGCAAATTGATATTTTTATAAAGTAATTACCTAAAGAATTTCAGCCTGTTAAAATGACGGGTTTCCATTTCAGAAATATCGAATTTTTAATTTACCCAATTTCCGACCCTCTGACGGCTTGCGAGTGGATGCCACTGGCATCAGAAAATTGATATTTTTATAAAGTAATTACCTAAGAAATTTCAGCCTGTTAAAATGACGGGTTTCCATTTTAGAAATATCAATTCTCTGACGGCTTGCGAGTGGATGCCACTGGCATCAGAAAATTGATATTTTTATAAAGTAATTACCTAAATTTCAGCCTGTTAAATGACGGGTTTCCATTTTAGAAATATCGAATTTTTATTTACCCCAATTTCCGACACTCTGACGGCTTGCGAGTGGATGCCACTGGCATCAGAAAATTGATATTTTTATAAAGTAATTACCTAAGAAATTTCAGCCTGTTAAAATGACGGGTTTCCATTTTAGAAATATCGAATTTTTATTTACCCCAATTTCCGACCCTCTGACGGCTTGCAGTGGATGCCACTGGCATCAGAAAATTGATATTTTATAAAGTAATTACCTAATTTCAGCCTGTTAAAATGACGGGTTTCCATTTTAGAAATATCGAATTTTATTTACTTTCCGACCTCTTGCAGTGGATGCCACTGGCATCAGAAATTGATATTTCTAAAAAGTAAGTACCTAAAGAATTTCAGCCTGTTAAAATGACGGGTTTCCATTTTAGAAATATCGAATTTTTTATTTACCCCAATTTCCGACCCTCTGACGGCTTGCGAGTGGATGCCACTGGCATCGCGAAATTGATATTTTTATAAAGTAATTACCTAAAGAATTTCAGCCTGTTAAAATGACGGGTTTCCATTTTAGAAATATCGAATTTTTTATTTACCCCAATTTCCGACCCTCTGACGGCTTGCGAGTGGATGCCACTGGCATCAGAAAATTGATATTTTTATAAAGTAATTACCTAAAGAATTTCAGCCTGTTAAAATGACGGGTTTCCATTTTAGAAATATCGAATTTTATTTACTCCAATTTCCGACACTCTGACGGCTTTGCAGTGGATGCCACTGGCATCAGAAAATTGATATTTTATAAAGTAATTACCTACTAAATTTCAGCCTGTTAAAATGACGGGTTTCCATTTTAGAAATATCGAATTTTTATTTACCCCAATTTCCGACCCTCTGACGGCTTGCGAGTGGATGCCACTGGCATCAGAAATTTGATATTTTTATAAAGTAATTACCTACCAAATTTCAGCCTGTTAAAATGACGGGTTTCCATTTTAGAAATATCGAATTTTTAATTTACCCCAATTTCCGACCCTCTGACGGCTTGCGAGTGGATGCCACTGGCATCAGCAAATTGATATTTTAATAAAGTAATTACCTAAAGAATTTCAGCCTGTTAAAATGACGGGTTTCCATTTTAGAAATATCGAATTTTAATTTACCCCAATTTCCGACCCTCTGACGGATTGCCAGTGGATGCCACTGGCATCAGAAAATTGATATTTTTATAAAGTAATTACCTACCAAATTTCAGCCTGTTAAAATGACGGGTTTCCATTTTAGAAATATCGAATTTTTTATTTACCCCAATTTCCGACCCTCTGACGGCTTGCGAGTGGATGCCACTGGCATCAGAAACTTGATAATTTTATAAAGTAATTACCTAAAGAATTTCAGCCTGTTAAAATGACGGGTTTCCATTTTAGAAATATCGAATTTTTTATTTACCCCAATTTCCGACCCTCTGACGGCTTGCGAGTGGATGCCACTGGCATCAGAAAATTGATATTATAATAAAGTAATTACCTACTAAATTTCAGCCTGTTAAAATGACGGGTTTCCATTTTAGAAATATCGAATTTTATTTACCCAATTTCCGACCACTCTGACGGCTTGCAGTGGATGCTACTGGCATCAGAAAATTGATAATTTTATAAAGTAATTACCTACCAAATTTCAGCCTGTTAAAATGACGGGTTTCCATTTTAGAAATATCGAATTTTTTATTTACCCCAATTTCCGACCCTCTGACGGCTTGCGAGTGGATGCCACTGGCATTTTATAAAGTAATTACCTAAGAAATTTCAGCCTGTTAAAATGACGGGTTTCCATTTTAGAAATATCGAATTTTTTATTTACCCCAATTTCCGACCCTCTGACGGCTTGCGAGTGGATGCCACTGGCATCAGAAAATTGATATTTTTATAAAGTAATTACCTACCAAATTTCAGCCTTCTATTTTAGAAATATCGAATTTTTTATTTACCCCAATTTCCGACCCTCTGACGGCTTGCGAGTGGATGCCACTGGCATCAGAAAATTGATATTTTATAAAGTAATTACCTGCAGAATTTCAGCCTGTTAAAATGACGGGTTTCCATTTTTGAAATATCGAATTTTTTATTTACCCCAATTTCCGACCCTCTGACGGCTTGCGAGTGGATGCCAGTGGCATCAGAAAATTGATATTTTTATAAAGTAATTACCTAAAGAATTTCAGCCTGTTAGAATGACGGGTTTCCATTTTAGAAATATCGAATTTTTAATTTACCCCAATTTCCGACCCTCTGACGGCTTGCGAGTGGATGCCACTGGCATCAGAAAATTGATATTTTTATAAAGTAATTACCTACCAAATTTCAGCCTGTTAAAATGACGGGTTTCCATTTTAGAAATATCGAATTTTTTATTTACCCCAATTTCCGACCCTCTGACGGCTTGCGAGTGGATGCCACTGGCATCAGCAAATTGATATTTTTATAAAGTAATTACCTACCAAATTTCAGCCTGTTAAAATGACGGGTTTCCATTTTAGAAATATCGAATTTTTAATTTACCCCAATTTCCAAACCCTCTGACGGCTTGCGAGTGGATGCCACTGGCATCAGAAAATTGATATTTTTATAATCTAATTACCTACCGAATTTAGGCCTGTTAGAATGACGGGTTTCCATTTTAGAAATATCGAATTTTATATTTACCCCAATTTCCGACCCTCTGACGGCTTGCGAGTGGATGCCACTGGCATCAGAAAATTGATATTTTTATAAAGTAATTACCTAAAAAATTTCAGCCTGTTAAAATGACGGGTTTCCATTTTAGAAATATCGAATTTTTAATTTACCCCAATTTCCGACCCTCTGACGGCTTGCGAGTGGATGCCACTGGCATCAGAAAATTGATATTTTTATAAAGTAATTACCTACCAAATTTCAGCCTGTTAAAATGACGGGTTTCCATTTTAGAAATATCGAATTTTTATTTACCCCAATTTCCGACCCTCTGACGGCTTGCGAGTGGATGCCACTGGCATCAGCAAATTGATATTTTTATAAAGTAATTACCTAAAGAATTTCAGCCTGTTAAAATGACGGGTTTCCATTTTAGAAATATCGAATTTTTATTTACCCCAATTTCCGACCCTCTGACGGCTTGCGAGTGGATGCCACTGGCATCAGCAAATTGATATTTTTATAAAGTAATTACCTAAAGAATTTCAGCCTGTTAAAATGACGGGTTTCCATTTTAGAAATATCGAATTAATTACCTAAAGAATTTCAGCCTGTTAAAATGACGGGTTTCCATTTTAGAAATAACGAATTTTTAATTTACCCCAATTTCCGACCCTCTGACGGCTTGCGAGTGGATGCCACTGGCATCAGCAAATTGATATTTTTATAAAGTAATTACCTACCAAATTTCAGCCTGTTAAAATGACGGGTTTCCATTTTAGAAATATCGAATTTTTTATTTACCCCAATTTCCGACCCTCTGACGGCTTGCGAGTGGATGCCACTGGCATCAGAAAATTGATATTTTGATAAAGTAATTACCTACTTAATTTCAGCCTGTTAAAATGAAGGGTTTCCATTTTAGAAATATCGAATTTTTAATTTACCCCAATTTCCGACCCTCTGACGGCTTGCTAGTGGATGCCACTGGCATCAGAAAATTGATATCTTTATAAAGTAATTACTTACCCAATTTTAGCCTGTTAAAATGACGGGTTTCCATTTTAGAAATATCGAATTTTTTAATTACCCCAATTTCCGACCTTCTGACAGCTTGCGAGTGGATGCCACTGGCATCAGAAAATTGATATTTTTATAAAGTAATTACCTAAAGAATTTCAGCCTGTTAAAATGACGGGTTTCCATTTTAGAAATATCGAATGTTTTATTTATCCCAATTTCCGACCCTCTGACGGCTTGCAGTGGATGCCAGTGGCATCAGAAAATTGATATTTTTATAAAGTAATTACCTACCAAATTTCAGCCTGTTAAAATGACGGGTTTCCATTTTAGAAATATCGAATTTTATATTTGCCCCAATTTCCGACCCTCTGACGGCTTGCGAGTGGATGCCATTGGCATCAGCAAATTGATATTTTTATAAAGTAATTACCTACCAAATTTCAGCCTGTTAAAATGACGGGTTTCCATTTTAGAAATATCGAATTTTTTATTTACCCCAATTTCCGACCCTCTGACGGCTTGCGAGTGGATGCCACAGGCATCAGCAAATTGCTATTTTTATAAAGTAATTACCTACCAAATTTCAGCCTGTTAAAATGACGGGTTTCCATTTTAGAAATATCGAATTTTTTATTTACCCCAACTTCCGACCCTCTGACGGCTTGCGAGTGGATGCCACTGGCATCAGCAAATTGATATTTTTATAAAGTAATTACCTAAAGAATTTCAGCCTGTTAAATTGACGGGTTTCCATTTTAGAAATATCGAATTTTTTATTTACCCCAATTTCCGACCCTCTGACGGCTTGCGAGTGGATGCCACTGGCATCAGAAAATTGATATTTTTATAAAGTAATTACCTAAAGAATTTCAGCCTGTTAAATTGACGGGTTTCCATTTTAGAAATATCGACTTTTCAATTTACCCCAATTTCCGACCCTCTGACGGCTTGCGAGTGGATGCCACTGGCATCAGAAAATTGATATAAAGTAATTACCTACCAAATTTCAGCCTGTTAAAATGACGGGTTTCCATTTTAGAAATATCGAATTTTTTATTTACCCCAATTTCCGACCCTCTGACGGCTTGCGAGTGGATGCCACTGGCATCAGAAAATTGATATTTTTATAAAGTAATTACCTAAGAAATTTCAGCCTGTTAAAATGACGGGTTTCCATTTTAGAAATATCGATATTTACCCCAATTTCCGACCCTCTGACGGCTTGCGAGTGGATGCCACTGGCATCAGAAAATTGATATTTTTATAAAGTAATTACCTAAAGAATTTCAGCCTGTTAAAATGACGGGTTTCCATTTTAGAAATATCGAATTTTTTATTTACCCCAATTTCCGACCCTCTGACGGCTTGCGAGTGGATGCCACTGGCATCAGAAAATTGATATTTTTATAAAGTAATTACCTAAAGAATTTCAGCCTGTTAAAATGACGGGTTTCCATTTTAGAAATATCGAATTTTTAAATTTACCCCAATTTCCGACCCTCTGACGGCTTGCGAGTGGATGCCACTGGCATCAGAAAATTGATATTTTTATAAAGTAATTACCTAAGAAATTTCAGCCTGTTAAAATGACGGGTTTCCATTTTAGAAATATCGAATTTTTTATTTCCCCCAATTTCCGACCCTCTGACGGCTTGCGAGTGGATGCCACTGGCATCAGAAAATTGATATTTTATAAAGTAATTACCTAAAGAATTTCAGCCTGTTAAAATGACGGGTTTCCATTTTAGAAATATCGAATTTTTAATTTACCCCAATTTCCGACCCTCTGACGGCTTGCGAGTGGATGCCACTGGCATCAGAAAATTGATATTTTTATAAAGTAATTACCTAAAGAATTTCAGCCTGTTAAAATGACGGGTTTCCATTTTAGAAATATCGAATTTTTTATTTACCCCAATTTCCGACCCTCTGACGGCTTGCGAGTGGATGCCACTGGCATCAGAAAATTGATATTTTTATAAAGTAATTACCTACCAAATTTCAGCCTGTTAAAATGACGGGTTTCCATTTTAGAAATATCGAATTTTTTATTTACCCCAATTTCCGACCCTCTGACGGCTTGCGAGTGGATGCCACTGGCATCAGAAAATTGATATATTTGTAAAGTAATTACCTAAAGAATTTCAGCCTGTTAAAATGACGGGTTTCCATTTTAGAAATATCGAATTTTTAATTTACCCCAATTTCCGACCCTCTGACGGCTTGCGAGTGGATGCCACTGGCATCAGATAATTGATATTTTAATAAAGTAATTACCTACCAAATTTCAGCCTGTTAAAATTACGGGTTTCCATTTTAGAAATATCGATTTTTTAATTTACCCCAATTTCCGACCCTCTGACGGCTTGCGAGTGGGTGCCACTGGCATCAGAAAATTGATATTTTTATAAAGTAATTACCTAAAGAATTTCAGCCTGTTAAAATGACGGGTTTCCATTTTAGAAATATCGATTTTTAATTTACCCCAATTTCCGACCCTCTGACGGCTTGCAGTGGATGCACTGGCATCAGAAAATTGATATTTTTATAAAGTAATTACCTACCAAATTTCAGCCTGTTAAAATGACGGGTTTCCATTTTAGAAATATCGAATTTTTTTTATACCAATTTCCGACCCTCTGACGGCTTGCGAGTGGATGCCACTGGCTTCAGAAAATTGATATTTTTATAAAGTAATTACCTACCAAATTTCAGCCTGTTAAAATGACGGGTTTCCATTTTAGAAATATCGAATTTTTTATTTACCCCAATTTCCGACCCTCTGACGGCTTGCGAGTGGATGCCACTGGCATCAGAAAATTGATATTTTTATAAAGTAATTACCTACCAAATTTCAGCCTGTTAAAATGACGGGTTTCCATTTTAGAAATATCGAATTTTTAATTTACCCAATTTCCGACCCTCTGACGGCTTGCGAGTGGATGCCACTGGCATCAGAAAATTGATATTTTTATAAAGTAATTACCTACCAAATTTCAGCCTGTTAAAATGACGGGTTTCCATTTTAGAAATATCGAATTTTTTATTTACCCCAATTTCCGACCCTCTGACGGCTTGCAGTGGATGCCACTGGCATCAGCAAATTGATATTTTATAAAGTAATTACCTAAAAATTTCAGCCTGTTAAAATGACGGGTTTCCATTTTAGAAATATCGAATTTTATTTCCCCAATTTCCGACCCTCTGACGGCTTGCAGTGGATGCCACTGGCATCAGCAAATTGATATTTTTAAAAAGTAATTACCTAAAGAATTTCAGCCTGTTAAAATGACGGGTTTCCATTTTAGAAAAATCGAATTTTTATTTACCCAATTTCCGACCCTCTGACGGCTTGCAGTGGATGCCACTGGCATCAGAAAATTGATACCTTTATAAAGTAATTACCTACCAAATTTCAGCCTGTTAAAATGACGGGTTTCCATTTTAGAAATATCGACTTTTTTATTTACCCCAATTTCCGACCCTCTGACGGCTTGCGAGTGGATGCCACTGGCATCAGAAAATTGATATTTTAATAAAGTAATTACCTACCAAATTTCAGCCTGTTAAAATGACGGGTTTCCATTTTAGAAATATCGAATTTTTTATTTACCCCAATTTCCGACCCTTTGACGGCTTGCAGTGGATGCCACTGGCATCAGAAAATTGATTATTTTATAAAGTAATTACCTAAACAATTTCAGCCTGTTAAAATGACGGGTTTCCATTTTACAAATATCGAATTTTTTATTTACCCCAATTTCCGACCCTCTGACGGCTTGCGAGTGGATGCCACTGGCATCAGAAAATTGATATTTTTATAAAGTAATTACCTAAAGAATTTCAGCCTGTTAAAATGACGGGTTTCCATTTTAGAAATATCGAATTTTTTATTTACCCCAATTTCCGACCCTCTGACGGCTTGCGAGTGGATGCCACTGGCATCAGCAAATTGATATTTTATAAAGTAATTACCTAAAAATTTCAGCCTGTTAAAATGACGGGTTTCCATTTTAGAAATATCGATTTTTAATTTACCCCAATTTCCGACCCTCTGACGGCTTGCGAGTGGATGGCATCAGAAAATTGATATTTTTATAAAGTAATTACCTAAAGAATTTCAGCCTGTTAAAATGACGGGTTTCCATTTTAGAAATATCGAATATTTTATTTACCCCAATTTCCGACCCTCTGACGGCTTGCGAGTGGATGCCACTGGCATCAGAAAATTGATATTTTTATAAAGTAATTACCTAATTTCAGCCTGTTAAAATGACGGGTTTCCATTTTAGAAATATCGAATTTTTTATTTACCCCAATTTCCGACCCTCTGACGGCTTGCGAGTGGATGCCACTGGCATCAGCATATTGATATTTTTATAAAGTAATTACCTAAAGAATTTCAGCCTGTTAAAATGACGGGTTTCCATTTTAGAAATATCGAATTTTTTATTTACCCCAATTTCCGACCCTCTGACGGCTTGCGAGTGGATGCCACTGGCATCAGCAAATTGATATTTTTATAAAGTAATTACCTAAAGAATTTCAGCCTGTTAAAATGACGGGTTTCCATTTTAGAAATATCGAATTTTTTATTTAACACAATTTCCGACCCTCTGACGGCTTGCGAGTGGATGCCACTGGCATCAGAAAATTGATATTTTTATAAAGTAATTACCTAAGAAATTTCAGCCTGTTAAAATGACGGGTTTCCATTTTAGAAATATCGAATTTTTTTTTATACCAATTTCCGACCCTCTGACGGCTTGCGAGTGGATGCCACTGGCATCAGAAAATTGATATTGTTATATAGTAATTACCTACAAAATTTCAGCCTGTTAAAATGACGGGTTTTCATTTTAGAAATATCGAATTTTTTATTTACCCCAATTTCCGACCCTCTGACGGCTTGCGAGTGGATGCCACTGGCATCAGAAAATTGATATTTTTATAAAGTAATTACCTACCAAATTTCAGCCTGTTAAAATGACGGGTTTCCATTTTAGAAATATCGAATTTTTTATTTACCCCAATTTCCGACCCTCTGACGGCTTGCGAGTGGATGCCACTGGCATCAGAAAATTGATATTTTTATAAAGTAATTACCTACCAAATTTCAGCCTGTTAAAATGACGGGTTTCCATTTTAGAAATATCAAATTTTTTATTTACCCCAATTTCCGACCCTCTGACGGCTTGCGAGTGGATGCCACTGGCATCAGAAAATTGATATTTTTATAAAGTAATTACCTACCAAATTTCAGCCTGTTAAAATGACGGGTTTCCATTTTAGAAATATCGAATTTTTTATTTACCCCAATTTCCGACCCTCTGACGGCTTGCGAGTGGATGCCACTGGCATCAGAAAATTGATATTTTATAAAGTAATTACCTACAAAATTTCAGCCTGTTAAAATGACGGGTTTCCATTTTAGAAATATCGAATTTTTTATTTACCCCAATTTCCGACCCTCTGACGGCTTGCGAGTGGATGCCACTGGCATCAGAAAATTGATATTTTTATAAAGTAATTACCTAAAGAATTTCAGCCTGTTAAAATGACGGGTTTCCATTTTAGAAATATCGAATTTTTTATTTACCCCAATTTCCGACCCTCTGACGGCTTGCGAGTGGATGCCACTGGCATCAGAAAATTGATATTTTTATAAAGTAATTACCTACCAAATTTCAGCCTGTTAAAATGACGGGTTTCCATTTTAGAAATATCGAATTTTATTTACCCCAATTTCCGACCCTCTGACGGCTTGCGAGTGGATGCCACTGTCATCAGAAAATTGATAATTTAATAAAGTAATTACCTACCAAATTTCAGCCTGTTAAAATGACGGGTTTCCATTTTAGAAATATCAAATTTTTTATTTACCCCAATTTCCGACCCTCTGACGGCTTGCGAGTGGATGCCACTGGCATCAGAAAATTGATATTTTTATAAAGTAATTACCTACCAAATTTCAGCCTGTTAAAATGACGGGTTTCCATTTTAGAAATATCGAATTTTTAATTTACCCCAATTTCCGACCCTCTGACGGCTTGCGAGTGGATGCCACTGGCATCAGAAAATTGATATTTTTATAAAGTAATTACCTACCAAATTTCAGCCTGTTAAAATGACGGGTTTACATTTTAGAAATATCGACTATTTTATTTACCCCAATTTCCGACCCTCTGACGGCTTGCGAGTGGATGCCACTGGCATCAGAAAATTGATATTTTTATAAAGTAATTACCTACCAAATTTCAGCCTGTTAAAATGACGGGTTTCCATTTTAGAAATATCGAATTTTTTATTTACCCCAATTTCCGACCCTCTGACGGCTTGCGAGTGGATGCCACTGGCATCAGAAAATTGATATTTTTATAAAGTAATTACCTAAAGAATTTCAGCCTGTTAAAATGACGGGTTTCCATTTTAGAAATATCGAATTTTTTATTTACCCCAATTTCCGACCCTCTGACGGCTTGCAGTGGATGCCACTGGCATCAGCAAATTGATATCTTTATAAAGTAATTACCTACCAAATTTCAGCCTGTTAAAATGACGGGTTTCCATTTTAGAAATATCGAATTTTTTATTTACCCCAATTTCCGACCCTCTGACGGCTTGCGAGTGGATGCCACTGGCATCAGCAAATTGATATTTTTATAAAGTAATTACCTACCAAATTTCAGCCTGTTAAAATGACGGGTTTCATTTTAGAAATATCGAATTTTTCATTTAACCCAATCTCCGACCCTCTGACGGCTTGCGAGTGGATGCCACTGGCATCAGCAAATTGATATTTTATAAAGTAATTACCTAAAGAATTTCAGCCTGTTAAAATGACGGGTTTCCATTTTAGAAATATCGAATTTTTTATTTACCCAAATTTTCGACCCTCTGACGGCTTGCGAGTGGATGCCACTGGCATCAGCAAATTGATATTTATATAAAGTAATTACCTAAAGAATTTCAGCCTGTTAAAATGACGGGTTTCCATTTTAGAAATATCAAATTTTTTATTTACCCCAATTTCCGACCCTCTGACGGCTTGCGAGTGGATGCCACTGGCATCAGAAAATTGATATTTTTATAAAGTAATTACCTACCAAATTTCAGCCTGTTAAAATGACGGGTTTCCATTTTAGAAATATCCGACCCTCTGACGGCTTGCGAGTGGATGCCACTGGCATCAGAAAATTGATATTTTTATAAAGTAATTACCTAAAGAATTTCAGCCTGTTAAAATGACGGGTTTCCATTTTAGAAATATCGAATTTTTTATTTACCCAATTTCCGACCCTCTGACGGCTTGCGAGTGGATGCCACTGGCATCAGAAAATTGATATTTTTATAAAGTAATTACCTAAGAAATTTCAGCCTGTTAAAATGACGGGTTTCCATTTTAGAAATATCGAATTTTTTATTTACCCCAATTTCCGACCCTCTGACGGCTTGCGAGTGGATGCCACTGGCATCAGAAAATTGATATTTTTATAAAGTAATTACCTAAGAAATTTCAGCCTGTTAAAATGACGGGTTTCCATTTTAGAAATATCGAAATTTCTGACGGCTTGCGAGTGGATGCCACTGGCATCAGAAAATTGATATTTTTATAAAGTAATTACCTAAGAAATTTCAGCCTGTTAAAATGACGGGTTTCCATTTTAGAAATATCGAATTTTTTATTTACCCCAATTTCCGACCCTCTGACGGCTTGCGAGTGGATGCCACTGGCATCAGACAATTGATATTTTTATAAAGTAATTACCTAAAGAATTTCAGCCTGTTAAAATGACGGGTTTCCATTTTAGAAATATCGAATTTTTTATTTACCCCAATTTCCGACCCTCTGACGGCTTGCGAGTGGATGCCACTGGCATCAGCAAATTGATATTTTATAAAGTAATTACCTAAAGAATTTCAGCCTGTTAAAATGACGGGTTTCCATTTTAGAAATATCGAATTTTTTATTTACCCCAATTTCCGACCCTCTTTTTATTTACCCCAATTTCCGACCCTCTGACGGCTTGCGAGTGGATGCCACTGGCATCAGAAAATTGATATTTTATAAAGTAATTACCTACCAAATTTCAGCCTGTTAAAATGACGGGTTTCCATTTTAGAAATATCAATTTTTATTTAATTTCCGACCCTCTGACGGCTTGCGAGTGGATGCCACTGGCATCAGCAAATTGATATTTTATAAAGTAATTACCTACCAAATTTCAGCCTGTTAAAATGACGGGTTTCCATTTTAGAAATATCGAATTTTATTTCCCAATTTCCGACCTCTGACGGCTTGCGAGTGGATGCCACTGTCATCAGAAAATTGATATTTTAATAAAGTAATTACCTACCAAATTTCAGCCTGTTAAAATGACGGGTTTCCATTTTAGAAATATCAAATTTTTTATTTACCCCAATTTCCGACCCTCTGACGGCTTGCGAGTGGATGCCACTGGCATCAGAAAAATGATAATTTTATAAAGTAATTACCTACCAAATTTCAGCCTGTTAAAATGACGGGTTTCCATTTTAGAAATATCGAATTTTTTTTTACCCCAATTTCCGACCCTCTGACGGCTTGCGAGTGGATGCCACTGGCATCAGCAAATTGATATTTTTATAAAGTAATTACCTAAAGAATTTCAGCCTGTTAAAATGACGGGTTTCCATTTTAGAAATATCGAATTTTTTATTTACCTCAATTTCCGACCCTCTGACGGCTTGCGAGTGGATGCCACTGGCATCAGCAAATTGATATTTTTATAAAGTAATTACCTACCAAATTTCAGCCTGTTAAAATGACGGGTTTCCATTTTAGAAATATCGAATTTTTTTTTACCCCAATTTCCGACCCTCTGACGGCTTGCGAGTGGATGCCAGTGGCATCAGAAAATTGATATTTTTATAAAGTAATTACCTACCAAATTTCAGCCTGTTAAAATGACGGGTTTCCATTTTAGAAATATCGAATTTTTATTTAACCCAATTTCCGACCCTCTGACGGCTTGCGAGTGGATGCCACTGGCATCAGAAAATTGATATTTTTATAAAGTAATTACCTACCAAATTTCAGCCTGTTAAAATGACGGGTTTCCATTTTAGAAATATCGAATTTTTTATTTACCCCAATTTCCGACCCTCTGACGGCTTGCGAGTGGATGCCACTGGCATCAGAAAATTGATATTTTTATAAAGTAATTACCTACCAAATTTCAGCCTGTTAAAATGACGGGTTTCCATTTTAGAAATATCGAATTTCATATTTACCCAATTTCCGACCCTCTGACGGCTTGCGAGTGGATGCCACTGGCATCAGAAAATTGATATTTTTATAAAGTAATTACCTACCAAATTTCAGCCTGTTAAAATGACGGGTTTCCATTTTAGAAATATCAAATTTTTTATTTACCCCAATTTCCGACCCTCTGACGGCTTGCGAGTGGATGCCAGTGGCATCAGAAATTTGATAATTTTATAAAGTAATTACCTACCAAATTTCAGCCTGTTAAAATGACGGGTTTCCATTTTAGAAATATCGAATTTTAAATTTACCCCAATTTCCGACCCTCTGACGGCTTGCGAGTGGATGCCACTGGCATCAGCAAATTGATATTTTTATAAAGTAATTACCTACCAAATTTCAGCCTGTTAAAATGACGGGTTTCCATTTTAGAAATATCGAATTTTTTATTTACACCAATTTCCGACCCTCTGACGGCTTGCGAGTGGATGCCACTGGCATCAGCAAATTGATATTTTTATAAAGTAATTACCTACCAAATTTCAGCCTGTTAAAATGACGGGTTTCATTTTAGAAATATCAATTTTTATATCCCAATTTCCGACCCTCTGACGGCTTGCGAGTGGATGCCACTGGCATCAGCAAATTGATATTTTTATAAAGTAATTACCTGCACAATTTCAGCCTGTTAAAATGACGGGTTTCCATTTTAGAAATATCGAAATTTTTATTTATCCCAATTTCCGACCCTCTGACGGCTTGCGAGTGGATGCCACTGGCATCAGCAAATTGATATTTTTATAAAGTAATTACCTACCAAATTTCAGCCTGTTAAAATGACGTTTTTCCATTTTAGAAATATCGAATTTTATATTTACCCCAATTTCCGACCCTCTGACGGCTTGCGAGTGGATGCCACTGGCATCAGAAACATGATATTTTTATAAAGTAATTACCTTCCAAATTTCAGCCTGTTAAAATGACGGGTTTCCATTTTAGAAATATCTAATTTTCAATTTACCCCACTTTCCGACCCTCTGACGGCTTGTAATTACCTACCAAATTTCAGCCTGTTAAAATGACGGGTTTCCATTTTAGAAATATCGAATTTTTTATTTACCCCAATTTCCGACCCTCTGACGGCTTGCGAGTGGATGCCACTGGCATCAGAAAATTGATATTTTTATAAAGTAATTACCTACCAAATTTCAGCCTGTTAAAATGACGGGTTTCCATTTTAGAAAT